>CM077157.1:44616705-44894247 GCA_039583875.1 Platanthera guangdongensis | reverse complement strand
CTTGCATCATATCTAGTCTCAACTCTCAACATTCAGTTATGTTTCAAAAACACTAAATCTTACAAATATTATTAGTTACAACATTATTTTTTTCTTTATTTTGAAAAGAAAAATTTACAATAAGAAACAAGAAGAATAACGGCGGCGAGCAAGAGTGTAATGGGAGGCACGAGGATGAGAGAAGTGGCCATGTGGTAATGGAGAATAAATTGGGAAAAAGGGTCCAGTATGATGAATGGTGATGTGTTGGGTGGGGGAATGGTTGTAGCAG
This sequence comes from Platanthera guangdongensis, assembly GCA_039583875.1. Classification (NCBI taxonomy): domain Eukaryota; kingdom Viridiplantae; phylum Streptophyta; class Magnoliopsida; order Asparagales; family Orchidaceae; genus Platanthera; species Platanthera guangdongensis. The sequence goes on along the minus strand of CM077157.1, from coordinate 44,893,976 downwards.
GTGAGGTCTAGGTATTATTATTTGTGGTGTGCCTTGAGGTGAAGGGGGTGAAGTGTGGTGTGGACAAAATATGGTGAGGGTATATGGTGGAAAAATAGTGGCAGCTAGTGTGTGGCTCAAGGAAGAGACATAATAGTTGGAGGAGGTGATGGGTCTACCGGAAAAAAATGAGAGGAAAAAGAAAAATCTAGCTGTAGGGAGAGATGTGAGAGGTGTTGTGGGGACCAAGGAGGTGAAAAAAACAAGGTCCGCGGCTCCAAGCAAGTGAACGACGGCATTGGCGGGATACGAAAAATAAGCTGGGGATAGGGATGGTTGCAGGCCTCACAACATGGGAGTTTTGACGAGCCTGGCGTGGGTGAGCGTTGGGGTGTCATCCTCTCCGTCCCCGCAAGGGCCTGGTCGACGAGAGAACGACAGAGGATCAATGGGGCTGATGCGAGTTCGACGGGTGAATCGACTGCGGGACGAAGAGGCGGACTGGTGTCGTAGAGGAATGTTGGGGGTGACATGGCAGGGAAACTTTCGCAGGGTGCAGAAAGCAGTCGTGGAGGAAACAACTTAGGGCAGGGAACCTCATTGGGGGTTGCAGAAGCCTGTTCGTCGAACACGAGAAGACGACCGATTTTGGCGGGGAGAGATGCGCATTTGGTTTGGATTTGTGTAGCTAGAACAGAGAAATTTAGTTGCGGGCTGGTGTCCGACGACGACAAGAACAACATCCCGAAAGTGGCCTATTGGGCGGAGACCATTGTGCTAAGGATGTAGACTGGAGATGATACCGACAACGTCAGCGGGCGGCATGGCAGTTTGAACTAATTGTTACGATTCAGATATTTTTCCGAAAGGAATCCGACAAAGAGAAGGGACCGACTTTGGTGAGCGAAAAGAAAGTAGGAAGAATAAAGAGGAAACTTAGGGAGCAACCCTAAAATCTTTCATACATTCAAGATAATCTCTAAACTCTTACCCCGCGCACACAAAATAAGGCATTACATTTTAATAATAATATCTAATTAATATTTATTAAATACATTTAATTTATATTAATTAAATAATTAACACACTTAATTACAAAAGGAATAATCAGGCGGCTTCCATGCGTCCTCCAAATAATTGCGACAACTTCATGAGCATTCTCTAATTATTCGTGGTGGTTTCCATAAGCGTGCGTCGGTGATCCCAATGGACCCTAAGATGAGGTCACCCGAAGATGGCGTCGGGACAATACTTCAGGCACTGATGGTACGATGATGTAACCGCCTTGAAGTAGTTGATGAGGGTCACCCGAAGATGGCGTTGTAGCAGCTTGGTGCGTCTACTTGGGTGAAAGTGTATACGTAACAAGTGCATGCAACTTGTTTTACCTAAGAGTGATCTACTCGTTTTCACGGATCTATCGACAAACTAAAATACGGATCTTGGTTGATAAACATATACCCGAATATGAAATCAACAAATTATCAATCAAAAGTAATTTCTAGATTTCTATTCAAGAGCTTATGAAAACAAAAAAATAATATATTAATATTTTATTTTAAAGTCCATGAGATCAAGGACTAATGAAAATTTAGCCACTCATCATGATGAATGATTTGATACAAGAAGATATAAGGAACATGATTAGGTAAACTTTCAAAATTTTAAACCTATCTCCACATGAAGAGCTTTCTCTTCTTCTCTCTAAAAATAGACTAAAACAAAAATAAAAAATAAAAGACAATTCTAAACTAGAAGCGAGATATCTCGACTCCTGGAATGCTTCTGTACTTATAAGTGGAATTTCAGGAGTACATGCCATGAGTATACGATGAGTATACGACGTGTAGTTGGAAAACCGCTAACTTCAAAACCTAGGAAATTTCCAAGAGGAAATGCGATATTTTGGTCATAAATTAGGTTACACACCCCGGGTACACGACGTGTATCTAGGGCGCGTTCTTTGTGAACTGCGACTGTTATCCGCCACGACGTGTTGGGGGTCCTGTACTGATATTTAATGATGACACGCCTTGGGTATACGACGTGTACCGAGGGCGTCTTATTTTAAAGTTGCGCTTATAGTCCACACGACTTACCAGTTGGATTGAAATTGAAATCAGTTGAACACACCCGAGTACACGACGTGTTCCCGAGCGTGTACTTACTAACTTCTCCGGATATGCTCCAAAACTCCTTTGAAGCACTGCCATGGTTCATAATTGTTTTACTGCCCTCATTTGACGTGAAACAATAAAAAATGTCAATAAAATTAAAAAGTGTACGAAGACAAGCTATATTAATTTTTAATAACTATATGGTTATAATGTATGTAATATAAGCATTTTCAATATTAAAACCCAAATATTATTGACATATCTCAATTACAAAGCCTCTTACTTATGCATATACTTGGAGGAAAAGATCTCATATGGCCAAAATACCCCTATCAGGCATATATTTTATGCACGGAGAAGTGGTAAACAATGTATTACTGAGTTTCACAATAAAAATATTCAATCATATATTTTTCATGCAATATGAGTCGGTAGCTACATTCACTACATCATGTGCAAATAAAGTTTAATAACATTTCTATTTTAATTAGCATAGCATTTTGAAATTTTTTTTCTGACATTCATGTTCAAAATAATTTTAAATAATAAAACTGAAAATTGATAAAAACTTGAATGAAACTATGAGGAAAGAAATGATGTACTTAGACAAAGGAGACCATTAGAGGCACCTGTCAGGCATTGTGAGAGTTGTCACTAGCCATGTTAAATGCGGGAGGGGTGGACCAATAAAAACTTGAAATGAAACTATAAGGAAAGACATGTTGTACTTACGCACTAGTGAGATTATGACTAAAGATAGGGCATTATGGCGACAAATGATCCATATAGCCGACCCAACTATAGTGGGATACATGCTTCAGTGTTGTAGTAAAACGGAATACTGAACTAAGTAAACTGACCAAAAAACTGAACCGACCCACATCAGTTCGATTTCGGTTTTGGTCTAAACGACCCAAACCGAACCGCTTGCACCGCTAAGTAAAAGATGGAACCATTGGGATGGAGATTCATAGAGTTGGATACATTTGTAAGATTCCAATCATCTATATGCTGTTCTATATCCTTGCTGAATATGCAAGAGAGAATCCTAGTGAGATTTCTAGGGAGAGAATTTTTATAGAGAAAATCTTTGAATGAGGGAATTCTACTGGTATTTAAACCTTGAGAGATGAAAAGTTATTTTATATTAATTTATTTTAGTTAGAAGATCCAGGAATTACTATGATCGAAATCATTCGTCCATCCCAACAATAGAATTATACAATTTTAATTATGCATATACAATCTATCTCATGGCCAAACATCTATAAATTGAAACCGGACATGGGTGCTTATACAAAGGTGTAATCGGCCAGGATCCGAATCTTCGCCAGCTCCTTTGAATTCATGAAGTATTCTGGCATGTTTCCAAATTGCACGTGGTAACGCAAATTTCTGATTTGTTCCTTTAACAATGATGATGTGGGGAAATAAGTAACCACAGGTGTTTCCCTCTTCTTGGTTTCTTGCCAATGTAGGGTTTTTCGATCGCGCAAAAACTTTCAAAGGCAAAATGGTAATTTGATTGGAGCCTGTGCTAAAAAAATGTTTCTTTTGGTTCCAGATGAGTATGTTATTTGCAATGGCTGCAAGAGCGCAGATACCATCCTATCAAAAGAGAACAGGCTCTTCTTCCTCCGCTGCGAGCAGGTGACTCCCATCCTCTTCCATTTATTCGCTGGTTCGATCCAGTCATTCCAAATGGATCTGATGTTTGCCATTCTTGCTTTGTTAATGATATTCGATATGCTTACTACTTTTATGTGTTTTGGTCGCAGTGTGGATCTTCGCGATCTGTGGCACCGATCAAGGCCGGCTTTGTTGCACGCGTTGGACGTCGCAAGGCCGGGGCTTAATGCTGATGAAAAGCCATCCTTTTGTTATCATCCCCGTGAATCAGAATTGGGACAGGGGGTTTAAGTTCCTTTTTTTGTAGTTTTGCTGTGAAGGCAGTTCAGGAAGCTGCATGCACTTGGTTTGCAATTTGGTCATGATATACAATTAGTTACTATAAACCTTTGTTATTTTTGTATTATGATATTTTTGAAGATATTTTGGAAAGAGCATGCGGATTATTTTGATGTTAACCTTGCTTTTTTAATGGATGCTGTTTTACTTTTTTCTTCTTCACAGTATACTAGCATTGGTGGCATTCTGGTATTTGATGACTGCAGTATCTCATCAGAGATGGTGTTACTGTGGTTGTCGGACAATATTTCCTATGCATTGTGTTATTCCATAAGAACTGTGGAAGAGTGGGAGGGAACCGCTCTAAAAATCTGTGCCCATCTCTCTATAGCTTAGATTTACTTTGTATCATTTACTTTGTTTATTTATGTGATTCTTTGCTATGACTATGACTTTGTTTGGTGCGGCTTAAATGTATGTTTGGAAAATAAACTATTTTTGAGTATAAAATGCACGAGTTTTTTTAGGTGAGATCGGGGGTTCACGAACGACAGTTCATGACCAATGTGTTCACGGCTGCCACCATTTTGCCAAATGAAGCCTATGTGATTTGCAAGAAGTTTTTGATTCTCTATTCACCTCTCCCCCGTCCTTCTAGAGAAATTCAGCTCCCTTTACACATTTTCATACCCCTTAGCTACTGGTCATGCTTTCTTTTTCGAAGTGATCTATCCTCCTTATGTATTTTATGTTGTATACTGATGTGAGCCCGATGATATCTTTATCTTTTGGTTATTCTATGAGCTAGCTACTTGGTGTTGGTTATATGAATCATTTCCAGTTTGGTTTCCATTAGTTTTTGTTGGTTTCTTTGAAGTTTTCTAATTCTTATAAAAAGAATGCAAGATTTCAGTAATCATAAATATCAGTAATGGAGCTATACTTATGTGAATTTGATCATGAAACATCTGAGCAAGATGGAGAGTTTCCATAACAATCCTCAATAGGAATGGATGGCTAGGAGTCATTGATGTCTTTATTAATAGCATGATAGCATTGTTAGAGAAAATATTATTCTTTTCTGGATTTCAAACTCAATGTTACATTGTCTATTTATTCTCTCAATGGAGCATTCTGGATTCAAGTATTAATTCACTCTCTCAACTCCCAACTTTTTCCCTAATTGCATGCTAATGTTTTGCCAATCATTTTAATGGTAAAATCTTGAATTATTTTTGAAAAGGGGGCTCATGACTATTAGTGATACAAACATAATGAAATGGGTTTTCATTTTATTGTTGAATTATCAACATAGATTCATTTGCAGTCAATAAAAAAAGTTGCCTTCATTACTACCTTCAACTTTACATTACCTTGTTTTGGTACAAATAACATCATAACACTATGACAACCTTAAAAGAGAATATTGGACATGGAAATTATTCTATAGAAACATGTACATCATAAAAAGGGATATACACATACATAATAGCCACTTGTTAACAATCCATGCAAATAGTAATGCATCAAGGTTCACCATGCGTGCTAATCAAGCAAAGCAACCACATAGTTCTTATTCCTACAACTCCAATGGCTCATCCATGAAGACTTGGAATTGTGAAGGTCTTAATCTTCTTCGACTGTAGAGAGATAATGTTTGATGTTGATGGATTCTTTGCGAGCACCACTGCATACCCATCATCCATGTTATCAACACCTTCTGGGAACAACTGCCACAGAAGGGATCCTGCCGCACTCCCCCCTCTCATTGCGGAATTCATAACATTTCTATAGACAATGTTGATGAACAAATCTCTAAAATTTACACTGAAGTTATTGTCTTTCACCGACACACCGAACTCTGTGAACACAACAGGCTTTCCGAGCATTTTATCTGCATCATCAATGTGGCTCTGCATCCAAGATCCTACAAATTGGAGGTATGTGTTGGAAACAACATTCGATATCCTGTGTGCATGCAAGAACACCCAATTGAAATTAGAAATCATAAGTTTTTTTTATTAATGCTATCATTATAGCATGCTTTCACATGTATATAACACTTTTGGCAGCTCACCATGTATCCGGGTATATGTGGACAGTTGCAAAATCAATTCCCAAGGCTTGATGATTCCTAATGAAGTCGGTGCCGACTTGGGCAGAAAGGGTGTTCGGGTTGAACTGTTGGCGGTTGGGAGTCGAGGGGCCATAGAAACCCTCTACTCCGACCTCGACAAGGTGGTTCGAGTCAATGGACTTCACATAGGATGCCATTTCTTCTATCCAAGCCTGCAAAAAGATGTTGGGATGTTTGAAATCTAGTGGGGGACATAATTTTAATTATACATAAGAAATGGATGAAGGATTTTACTTGTAGGGTGTTGCCCGAAGGATCGGTAGGGCACCGAGCCTCATTCATTAGTTCCCATGCAAAAATTGTTGGGTCGGCTTTGTACATTACGTTTGTGATGGTATTAACTCTATTCAGAATGGCCTGATCACAAAATATAAAATGTTCAAAAATGTAATGATCACAATACATTTATGATGTTACTGAAGGTAAGATAAAAATAACAAGGCTTAAATATTTTCATATCCCTTTTTATTTGTTAAAATTAGATAAATATAACTAGGTACCCCAGGTGCTTACCCTAAGTTTAGAAAAAAATTGTCAAAATTTATTCTTAATACAAATTAATAACATCAATGAAATAATTTTATTCCTAATATCATATTCAAATAATATGTAATTAAGGGTACACCATGCCCTTGATACTAATTACTGTATATATAAAAGATAATAAATTGGAGCAGCGTTGTTATAAGCAGATTATTTTCGGCTATGTGCAGTTTATGGATAAATGCCCACCAAATTAAAAATTCGTAAGGGCTTGACCTGCAATTTCGCTATGTGCAGTTTATGGATAAATGCTGGCCAAATAAAAAATTCGTAAGTGTTTGACCTGCAAATAACCGTTATGAAATTGCACAGCATGCACATAACTAAAGTCGGCATATATTCAAATATTCATCAACTTAATTAATTAGATCAAAATGAAGAATACTAAAATAATAATATTTTAATAAATCATTTTAGCAAAGCAGATATCATATTATAAATTAAATATAGAAGATCTATTCGTTGGCGTGTTTAATAACGTGCCGCCCTCCTAATTTTAGATAAAGACAAGCTTTCATTCAATGTGGATGATTTTGTAGCCTTTTATTTCTATCGAGAACATTTTGATGAATAAGCCGATGATTGAATAAATTTTTTTTTATAAAAAGTAATGATGACAAGTAGTGGATTGTTGGATAGTTTGTCTGTACTGATATAAAATTTAGGCTCCCTGTGAAAGAACTTATTTTCACCGATCGAGCAGTTATGACCGCATGAACCAGACCTTAATATTTAAGGTATGATTCATAAAATTTAAGGTCCGGTATAAAATTAAAGGTCCGGTATGAAAATAAGTCCGTCCAAACGAAGCCTTATAATTCATTCATAAGAGACCGTTTGTTTGAACGCGTTTCTTCACCCGGATCCGATTTTTCGCAAATGCACGAATTTTTCGGCTGGACGAGTTTTTTCGGCTGGACGAGTTTTTTTTCGCCCGGATGCGATATTTTCGCCCAGGCACGAATTTTTCGCCAGGACGCGAATTTTCGACGCGAAATAGGCGCGTGTTTTTTTTCGCACGGATGTAAATTTTTTGCCCGGCCGCGAATTTTTCGCCAGGATGTGAATTTTTCGCTAAACAACGAATTTTTCGCACGAGCACTTTATTTTCACACGGACGCAATATTTTTGTTTGAAAGCGAAAAAATGCGCTCGGGCGAAAAAATTCACGCCCGGGCGAAAAAAACTGCATCCGGGCGAAAAAACCTTGTCCAATCAAAAAAGACGCACGTCCGCATTTTTTAAGAGATAAACACTTATGAGATCGAAGTAATAAGTGGCACCCGAATAGCTTATGAAAACCAGCTTATCAACAATTTTAAAACAAATGATTTTCAATCAGCTGCACAAACAAACATCTACGAAACTGTGTTTGCATTTTGAATAGTGATTATTCATCAACATAAGGTGTCCCAATTCCCAAACAGAGGCTAAGCCGTACTTATATTAATAATCCCTGATTACTGTAAATGCCAGGATAATTAATTATTCAACTTGAACCGGCCGGGTTAATTAAGCAGGTCTAAACAGTTATTACTGGCCAAAGAAAAAAAAGTAATTAAATAAAAAATGATGATATGGAAGTTAATTAAATAGTAATACTGCTTACATTGACATGAGCTTTGTAGTAGGCTTTGAGAGTTGGATGAGTGAAGAAGTCATCATCAGAAGTCAGTTTCAGTCCAGCTTCATTTCCCCACTTCACATACTGACTCTTCCCCCCAAATCTTTCCAATTATTTATTAATGACAGTATTAATCTAACCCCATACCTCCTTGCCTCACTCACCACAAAATCCAGTCCCTAAATAAATCATTTAAAATAATTTCATGAGCCAAATCTTGATTTCATAACTATAAATAAATATAAATATAAATATAAATATTAGTTATTTACGAGGGCCTCCCATTGAGCTTGCGTAATTACAGTTTGCACCCAAATTATTTTTGAAATTACAAAAACCTCACTTGATCAATATTTACATTTAACAACATCCTTGTATAAAAGTATCTGCTTGAAGTAAATCTTAAGAACGAGTCTTTTTGTGCATGTCAGCATGAATGTTATATAAGAAATATGAACATTGAAGAGGATAATTGTAATTTCAAACATTAGAGAAATGCAAGTTGTAATTACACAAATTTCAAGGGGAGGTCCCGATAAATAGCCATATATATGTGTGTGTGTGTGTGAGAGAGAGAGTGCACACGTGTATTAGCGCACGTCTGTGCACGTGCACACTGTAACCATGTTATATGAATTAATAAGAATATAACTTTTATTAAAAGTGCGTGTGTGTCTATATAATCACTTAATGCATGCTTTATAATAGAATAGAACATGTAGATTTAGGCTCCATTTGGGGAGACTTATTTTCACCGGTCAAGCGGTTACGATCGCATGAACCGGACCTTAATTAGAGCCCGGTTCATGCGGTCGTAACCGCTTGACCGGTGAAAATAAGTCCCCCCAAACGGAACCTTAGTCAAGTGCACAAGGTCATAATTTTTTTTCCTATTTGGGATATTATTAGCACAATAACACCAAACCATAAACCCTAGCAGCTAGAATTTGAACTCTTAACAGGTGAACTTTGTTTAACTAGGCGACGTGGAAGTGGAGTCAAGGGATTTAATTGGGCCATCTTATACCATATTAAAACCAACATAGGAATTGAATCTATAACTAAATGGTTATAGGTGGAGGGGCCACAAAAGTTTGCCACATGGGATTTAATTGGCCTATAGAGTGTTTGGCCTCTAAAAGGTAAATGGATATCTTTCTTTAAATAAGTGGCATGTGATTGGAACATCGAGGTCCATTTGTTGTAAAATCATATTAGAGCTCAATAGTTAAATCTAAAGGTAGTCTTGAGCATTTAATATAGATTGCCCCCTCACCTAGATTGCCCCCTCAACTGAAATAGATGGAATCTATTTCATATCTAGTGGACAGGATAAGTCCAAAAAAATCTAGTGGTCAAGATTTTCTTGAATAAAAAAAATATAAAAGGAATGGAAAAACAGAATCCGTTAGATGCTAAAGCAGGTAATCCTGTCGGTGAAATGGATCCCCACCATTTCGTCAGAAATGGAGAGGATCCTGGACTGGTGAGGTGCATAGCATCTTACAATTAAATGTATTTATTTTAGAGCCATTTATCAGGACCTCTCCTCTAACTTTGCTAAATTACTGACATCACCCATCTTGTTTTAGAAATTAGAAAAATCTAACCTAAAGTTTTAATTTCATTACAAAAACCTTCTCTGATGTTTTTATTTCATAACATCCATGCACAAAAACACCCTCTCGGTGTATAGTGTACGCCCATGGGGGTATTTTTTCTTGAATGTAATGAAATAAAAAGTTCAAGAAAGATTTTTCTAATGAGGAAAACAAGAGAGGTGCTCTCAGTAATTATGCTAGCTTATAAGGGAACACACACACACACACACACACACACACACACACACACACACACACACACACACACACACACACACACACACACACACAACACACACACACACACACACACACACACACACACACACACACACACACACACACACACACACACACACACACACACACACACACACACACACACACACACACACACACACACACACACACACACACACACACACACACACACACACACACACACACACACACACACACTCTGCCCCCGCGGCCATATGGCCATGATAGTACACGGGGGGCCTCCACTGCCCAGTATGACAGTATTTCAGCCACCGCATTGCTCCAATGCAACGGTGCTCTCCCGAGCGCTATACTCCGCCCGTCATTCATTTTTTCGCCTAATAAATAAGGGTTTGCAAGCGGAGAGGACAGCACATGCATTTTGTATTGTAGCCATTGAGTTTTGACTATATAAGAGCACATTTTCTTAAAATTAATGAAAAGCACATAAATAATTTTTTTTGAAATTTTGTAATAAAGAGAAGTACAATCTAAAAGTTAAATATTTCTCCAAAGTGTGTTTAATTTTTTTTTATATAAATAGTTATATATATAGTTATAGTTATAGATACAGAATATGATACCACCTTGAATACATTTTCATCATAAACACCAGGAGATTGCTGCAATGCCCTCCACCCGCCGTCATTGAACGCCCAAGTTCGACCGACGGTGAGGCCGACAGCCGAAGCATACTCGAATGTCTCAGTAATCTTCGCTCGCGTAGAAGCATCGACAGCGAGAATCATGAGCCAGTATGTATTGAACCCATTAAGATAGAAGGGCTGCCCTCCCAACACAAACTGGTTTCCCTTTCTCACAACCATGGCAGACCCCACTGCCTCCACCTCATGGCTCCTACAAACAACACCATAAAGAATAAGGATGAATGTTTCTACTAAAAAACAAGTAGAAAAATTAAGTAAAACCTATCTATAAAGGAACTGAACCTATACCATTGAGTTTGGTTTTTTGAAGTTGTTATAGGTAATGAAGCTAATAAAATAGTAAGCAGAAAGCATAATTTTTGAAGTAATGAGGGTGGAGAGAATATCATTTTCTTCATTGTGGATGAGTTGGTTCTTGACACATTGAGGTATTAAGTATATATAGGAGCTGGCCTAGAACTGTAGGTATGATGGAGGGAGAGTAATTAAGGGTCGTGGCTTGGAAGCAAGAGAATGCTTGTGACCTATCTTTCTCTCTCTTCCTTTCTCTCTCAGAGATTTTTGAAAGAACGAAGAGTGTGGAGATTTTCATGCATGGCTCCAAAAGAAAGGTTACGTGATTGATTTGTAGTTAAAAGAGGATAAGGATGATATTTAGTTGACGTTTGTGCTAATCTTTGAATTGCACGAAATTAATAGAGAATTTATATATACACACACACACAAGCCCGGCTCGGAAAGCCTGCCCAAGCCCGGCCCGGAAAAAGCCCGGCTAGGCACGGCACGGGAAAAGTCCTGCCTGGGCCAAGGCCGGGCTTGGGGGCCTTACCAGACCCCATTTTAGCCGGTTGCCCGGCCCGGGCCGAACAAAGCACGGGCATTGGGCTAGCCTTGGTTCGGCACCCGGGCTGGCGGAAAATCTCGACAATTAGGCGGGATTTTAATCCCGTCTGGAAATCAGGCCGGCCCGGCCTGGAAGGCCTTATCGGCACATCTTTGAGAGGGAGCCTGAGCCCGGCGTGACCCGGCTCAAGCGGTGCCCGGGCCGGGCCCGGTTGGAATAAAGCCCAGGCCGGGCCCGGTTGCATAAAGCCCAGGCCGGGCCCGGTTGGCATAAAGCCCAGGCCTGACGGGCTCGGTCCAAGCCCGGCCCGATCAGGCTTTTTGCGCGCGACTACTAGAGCTGTCACGGTTCCGGTTCTACTAAAATCATGAACCAAACCGCTAAGGTAACGATTCTTCAAATTAGAACAAAAACTTTATTTGGTTTGACCGGTTCCGATTCCAGCTTAATTTTTGCAACCGTCGTATCAACGGTTCCGGTTACGGTTCAACAAGAACCAAAACCAAACCTGTCACTAACGGTTCGGTCCGGTTCAATGCGGTTCGGTCCGGTTCCAACTAGAACCAAAATCAAATTTGGTGGAATGAAATAAAAGCGAGTTGCAAATAGTAAAACTCAAAACAACATCGAAATAGAAATAATTATGTTGAGCACTTCTCGACGGTTTTTTCCACGATCGGTGAGATAGTATTTATCGTCTTCCTACACGTGTAGACTTGCCACAACGTCTAGTTGGCTTGCACACGTCTCGTCGACATGCTCAACCATAACAATCGGTTATAATTAGCTGTCTTTCATGATGATTACTAATAAATAGTAGTTGTATATATTCTATATTTTAAAAATAAATATTTCAGAAAAATATGAAAGTAAAATTAACAAATACATTATATAACTGTATAAAAAAAGTGCACTGCAAAAATCGCCTTCAAACCGCACTAATATCAAACCATACCATGCACACAGTTTTTGTGTGGTGAAGTTTTGTTCGGTCCAAAATCGACTCCCTTTAGTGCGATTGCGGTTTGAGTTCAAATTGCATCAGCTTCACTCGTGATAGTAAATATAAATATTATAGATAAATTATAAAATAATAACAATATAATAATAATAATAATAATAATAAACGGGTTGCGGTTCAGTTATATTTTGGCCCGGTTCGGACAGGGTCTAAAAATCTTGAAACCACTTGAGACTTGTATGTTGTGATTCTGATTCCGATTCCGGTCCGATAATAAAATGTTAGAACCACACATGTACCAATGTTGTTCACGGTTCCAAAATTCAAATAGGAACCCGAATAATTTCGAACGGTTCGATCTGGTTCTTTGTGGTTCCGGTTCGGTATGCGGTTTTCGATTTTAAGTGACAACTCCAACGACTACACACATGCGTGACAGTGCACGAGGGCCACTCGTGCCCCGCGAGACACTACCCGGATTGCGGCGGCGGGATTCTCCTGCCCCCGGCGTATCATTATAAAGTTATTATATTTAAAAACTTTTAAAAAATCCAAAAATTAATATATCTTTATATATATATATAATTTTTCTATTTATATCTAATTTTGTTTTACGTTTATGAAATATAATGTGTTATATATTAATATTGCAAACAAAAAAGCGGTAAAGGTTTAATTTTATGGATATTGTTGTTGATTGTTAAGTGAAGGGATTCATGGTTGGTCTTTGTTTTTAATTTTTTTTCGCTTTTTAAACATAGTCCCACATAGTCGTGTACAATATGACTGGCCCAGTGGGCCGGCCCGAGCCCGGCCCGGTAAAAGCCCGGCTAGGCCCGACCCGGCAAAAGCCCGACCTGTGCTGAGGCCGGGCCCAGGGCCCATACAGGGCTCAGATTTAGAGCCACTGTCCGGCCCGATACCCGGGCCGGGCCGGGCCGGGCAAAGCCCGATTTTCGGGCTTTGCCCGGCCGGGCCGGGCCGGGCAAAGCCCGATTTTCGGGCTTTGCCCGAGCCGGGCTAGGGCCGGGCTAAGCCCGGCCGACGGAAAATAAGAGCATAACGGCTCTTATTAGAGCCGTTATTTAAACGACTCTAATAATAGAGCCGTTAGCAGCGGCCAGCTGCCCTGCTGGCCGCTGCTGTATAGCAGTACAACAGCTGTTGTACTGCTGTACAGAGCCTAGGGCCTAGGCTGGCCAGCCTACGCCATAGGCTCATTATTTTAAAAAAAAATTAATTTTTTTATAAAACCCGCCCCCCCCTCTCTCACTCTCTCTCACTCTCACACACACTCTCTCATTCCCCAATCCCTAACCCGAGCACCCCCTCTCTCTCTATGACTCTCTCTCACTCTCTCTCTCTCCTACTCTCTCTCTCACCTCTCTCTCTCACACAGTCTCTCTCTATTTCTCTCTCCAACTCACTCAGTCTCTCACTGTCCAAGGCTCTCACTACCTCAACGACAGCATGACATCGTCCTTCTCAATGCCTGAGTCGTCTACTCAGAGTACGCCTGTAGTGGTAAAGCACAATCGAAAGGAGACAGTTTGGGAGCACTTCGATAAGATTCAAGTTGGCGCCGAATTTAAGGCGCGGTGCAAATTATGCTCGAAGTTGCTGACCCTTACCGACAACTCGACACTATCAAGACACCTTAAGTCTTGCATGTCGAAACAATCCAAGCTAGCACGGACTAGGCTGGATTTTATGAGCACGGAGGAGATTGAAAACTTCGATCTCTTAAAATGGTGGAAAGATAAAGTTAATATGTATCCTATTTTGGTCTATATGGCCCGTGATTTACTAACAATCACAGCTAGTACGGTAGCTTCGGAGTCCGCTTTTTCTTTTAGTGGCAGAGTTTTGAACGAGCGGAGGAGCCGACTCAATGAAGCATCTCTGGAAATGTGCATCTGCTACAAGGACTACTTGGATGCGATGAAGAGCAAGCAACACATTACAGCATTAGAGGATAGCTCAGAGGAGATCGAAGACGAGATGAACGCGATAAATTTACAAGATTATTGAAGAGCAAGCGCACATTTAGTAGCTGCCTTCAAAGTTAAAAATGTATTTTTCTGTTATGATAAATTAATTAATATTGTAGTTTTTTTATCTAAAATTAAAAATGATAATAAATTTCATTTTTTCTTATTTCTTTCAATTAATGTAAATTGTAAAATATAAATATTTTTTAATATTAATGAAATTGAAATTATTTTGTTTATGCGAGAGAATATTTTTTAGTGTATTAAATTTTTTAGTATATTAAATTTTTTAATATAATTTAATTATATTTTAAAAATAATCTAATTGTAAAGCCCGGCCCGGCCCGAAGGGCCGGATCAGGCCCCTTCCCGGGGCAGGGGCCCGAGCCCGGTTTCAGAAAAGCCTGGGCTCGGCCTGGTTGAGAAAAGCCCGGGCCGGTTGGGCCCGGCCCGGCCCGGCCCGATCGGGCTTTATTCCCATGATTAGTCCCACATAGCCAGTTTTACAGGTCTCTTCGGTTTAAATAATATGGTAGGAAGGCCTCTGTCAAAGATTGATAGAGCGGGCTACGCTTGGATGGCTAGATCGGACTTGGTTTTCTTTCCTCGGCCGGTCCACTATATGCAGAGATGGTCTTCACATGCACAGCTGGCCTCTTCTATTTTCAAAATCAGAGGATAAAATGGTAATTTCCAATCCTAGGTTTGAGTCCTATTAAAATATAGCTTTAGGACACCCTACAAATCTAGATTTAAGGGACCAATGATAAAGTAAACGGACTGTACTGATTTGCCATACGGTATGACATCCAACGACTGAGATGTTATGATCGTCCAGATCGGACGGTCTAGATTGATTGGATGCATGGTATGCAGGGTTATGTGGTATGACATAAAAAGTATAATTATTATTATATATATATATATATATATATATATATATATATATATATATATATATATATATATATATATACTATTCTAAAAAGATTTATGGTGATCTGCCAATAGCGTGTCCACAAAATAGTTAAAAAAGCCCACACCATCGAATTTTCGCTTCCTAAAACACGGAATGTCGGATCATGAAGAAGAATGACTTGCCAATAAAATTACCCCAAAAAATCTCCTCACTTTCTCTCTCCCGATTCCCGATCAACAGGAAACCCAAAAAATGAACAGTGCGACACCAGATTTCTTCCTCGCAGACGCCGACGGAGCTGCCGACGACCTGCCCAGCACACACCGGCGGACTCGCCAGCCTCCGGCGAACCCGCCGGTGGGTGCCGGGCAGGCCACCGGTGGCCGCAAGGAAGAAATTCGGTGCCGCAATATTCGGAAAAATCAGAACAGTGCCGTCGGCGGCCTGCCCGACACCCACCGGCGGGTTCGCCGAAGGCCAACGAGTCCGCTGGTGGGTGTCCGACAGGATGCTGACGGCTCCGCCGACGGGTGGCCGCCAAACCCGTGAGAAGAAGCAGGTTCGTTAGGTTTTTTTTTAATGTTTATAATTATAAAAATAATTAATAATAAATAAATTATTATTTTCTAATAATTTTTAAATTAATAATTAAAAAAATGTATTTATTTTTAAAACAATGAAATTTAAGATAATTAAAACAATCCTTCGGGAGCGGGCGGCGAAGCCCGCCGTGAGGGACAGGTACTGTCGGGCGGGGCACATGGGCCGGAGGCACGTGCCTGTCACTAGTGTATATATATATATATATATTCTCGGATCATCAAAATAATTACATTAATTATTACTCATGTTAATTTCTTAAATAACTAGAGATCCGTTTGGCCCAACGGTGGCCATCCGTCGTGAACACCGTGACTATGAACTTAGGCTCCGTTTGGCACGGTGGTTGCGGTCATAAATGTTAATGTTTGGTTCAGAGGCTTAACAGGTCGGTTCGGATAAACGGATATCCGATACTCGTAGTTACTCATACGATTTGCCTATTTATACCAACCTAGAAGCAACGGAGAGGGGATTCCAGTTTGATCACCATCCGAATGCTTCGAACAAACCTAACAATCTCGAATCAAACCCCTCTTGCTCGCGGTATTCTGTGGTGCTCCGTTCCACTCCGTCTCTGCTATCACTGAAGCCGTCGCAAAGCTCGTCCGTAGCCGCCTAGTAGATTTTATTCTGGACCCACCCCTTTCCTCTAGTTTTTTGGGCCTCTTCGCCGCAGCCTGCCGCTTCCCGTTGCTAGATCGGGACCCGGAAGTTTTCTCCCAAAGGATCTTAATTGCCCGACCTGCACCGTCCCTCAGCAGGCGGAGCCAGAATAAAATCTAGAGGAACCGCCGACGGCCTGCCTGGTAACCACCGGCGGGTTCGCCGGCCACCGGCGAACCCGCCGGTGGTTGTCCGGCGGCGAGCGGGCAAGACCACCACCGGCGGTGGCCCTACCTGTGAGACCTAGTTTTGGGGATCACGGGCAGGGTCACCGCCGGAGGTGGCCCTGCACGCTCACCGCCGGACACCCCCGGCGGGTTCGCCGGTAGCTGGCAAACCCGCCGGTGGTGGCCGGCGAACCCGCCGGTGGTGGCCGGCGAACCCGCCGGTGGTGGCCGGGCAGTTTGCCGGCGTCTCCGCCGGCGGCGACATTTGCAAGAGTGAGGGAGGCGAGGCGATAGGGAGGGCGGGCACTGTTTTTTTTTTGGTTTCTTGAGATTTTTTTTATATATAAATATATTATATAAAATAATAATTATATTATATATTATAAACAATTAAAAATTATGCAAATAAAAAAAATCAAATAACATAATAAAAAGATATTAATATTAAGATACTATGGGGGGGGGGGGGGGGGGGGGGGGGGGGGGGGGGGGGGGGCGAACCTGCAGGGGGCGGGCGAAGCCCGCCGCCGTGGGCCGGTACTATCGCGCGGGGACACGAGGGCCGGAGGCCCGTATCTGTCACTCGTATTTTATATAAAGTAATATTTTAAGAATGTTTTAAATTATATTTTAAATAGTATAATATTGTAAGAATAATGATATGATAAATCAGCATTGTATATATTATATTTAATATATTCAGAAACTACCTATCTAAGACCAACTTGCCACTTTGTTAAGTTTCATAAGGTTGCGGGTTCAAATCCATGCAGCAGTTGTTTTGCGCCAATTTAATCCCACCCCGCCAGCTTGACCCGCCAACCCGCTACTCAACCTGCTACCCGCCAACAGGCTACCCAACCTGCTACCTGCCAGCCGTCTTTATCCGCAGCCCTTATCCTGCCAGCTCAAAGTCAGCCACCCTTATCCAGCCAATCAAATGCCAGCTCAACATCAGCCGCCAAGTGTTCGCCTCTCCACCAGCCAGCAAGTGTCCAACTTTTTCATAAGCTGATTTTTTAGCTTTTCCAAAAGCATTTATTTTTTTTCTCTATAAATAGATGCGCAAGGCTGATGTTTAGAGAGAATTGGTAGAGTTCCACATATTTATTTATAGTGTTTATGAATATCTTTTGAGTGATATTTTCCTGACTATAATTTGAGTTTCCTAATGTGTAACACTTTTTAAGTAATAAAATTTCAATTTTTAGTAATTTTCATCTCTTACAACTTAGCTTTTATTTTTGTTGAGAAATGGTGTGTGCGTAAATATTTTCTTTCTTTTCTTTTTTTACTACCACACTCATCCCGGATTAGTGGCTAAGAATTTCTGAGCGCTTAATTAAGATGGTTGAGACAGATATTATTTCTGTAATTTTATAAGTCTTTTCAATTTTCTACTACCACTTTTATCCCGATTGAGAAGCTAAGAACTTTTAGCATCAACCGAGATACTTGTGACGGATACTATTTCCGCACCTTTATATGTTTAATTCTCTACTACCACCCCTATCCCGACGAGAGACTAAAAACTTTTTAGCACTCGATTGAGATGAGATTTGATAATGATATTAATTCTGGAATTTCAAACCCTATTTTCTAAATTAATAAAAACTTAGATTTATCAGGAATTGATCATTCTCAGGTAAAGAGAAACTGCGTCCCACTCTCGAAAGAGATGAACGTAAGCCTCCTGGGTTGAACATTCGAATTGCAGTAGGAGGTCAATAGCGTGGTTCACAACGTAAAGCGTGCATTAAGCTATTTTTGATTAGATACGAAAGTTCAGTCAAAGTACGTAATCACATGTGGATGTATCCTCGATAGAGGTGCACTCATATTTATGAAACCTCCATGGTCAAGTATTTTAATTAATTAAAAAAAGTAGAGTTTTTCTTGTTTAAAAATTCTTTCCCAAAATAAGTCAAAATCGAGGGCTCTCTACCTCATCTGTTTTCAAAACCCTAAGTATTACTTTTATTTTTAACTTTTAAAAATCTCCAACTTTTTTCGATGAATTGTCAGATGAAGTTCTACATACACATATGTCAAATTTCTTATAAATATGTGACACATTTAAAATAAATGACGCCACTGATGATGCCATTCGTTTGCGCTTACTTCCATTTTCGTTACGGACGAAAGCCAAACAGTGGTTAGGTTCTCTACCTAAACAATCCATAAATACTTGGGCTGATATGACCAAAATTTTTTTAATAAAGTATTTTCTGTCTGCTAAAACCGCTAAACTATGTGCGGATATTTATTCCTTTGTTCAAGGTGAGTCTAAGTCTCTCTATGAGACTTGAGAATGCTTTAACAAATTTTTAAGTAGGTGTCCACATCACGCACTACCAGCTTGGCTCCAAGTGTTGACATTCTATTATAGTTTAAATTTCCAAACCGGACAAATGATTGATGCTGCCACCGGGGAAACGCTAAATAATAAAACCCCAGAGGCCGCTCAAGGCTTGTTTGAGGAAATGACCATGAATGCCTACCAATGGAACGTGCCTAGGTCACGCCCTAATAAACCCGCTGGGCTTTATGAGCTTGACGCTTCTTCAAATTTAGCACTCCAAGTAAAATTTCTAACTAGGCAAGTAGCGGGGATGTCTGCTCCCTCCGCCACTCTTCCTTGGAATTCAACTAATAATAATATAATTTGTGCAAACAGAAAAAGTGAAACCGAAATTTGAACAATAACAAAGTTTTTATTTCCAAAATTGTGTGTATTACAAATGTATGACCTCCCTTTATAAAATGGAGGAAAAGAGAGAGATTACAAATAAGCAATGTGAGACTAAATACATTTATGGTGATAAGCGATTAGACAAACCCAGACAGCGCATGTCGCGCAGTTAGATGAGAAGGCTAACCGCCCGACCATAACGACAAGCCGCTAGAGGAGAAACCGCCAGACCGCCTGGTCTCCAAATCGCCAGAGACAAGTCGCCAGGTTTCCATACTGCAACATAGCCCATTACCGCCCGACTACCAAGCCGCTGGAGAGAAGCCGCCAGACCGCCTAGCTATCAAGCAGCCAGAGTGAAACAGCCAGACCGCCCGATCTCCAAACCGCTAGAGACAAGTCGCCAGACTGCCCAGTTTCCATACTGCAACACTCCCCCTCAAGATAGAGCATATATTTTAATCATGTCCAGCTTGTCGCAAGTGTGAAAAAAGAAGCGGACACATACATGTTTAAGATATCTGCCAACTTGTTGTCTGAAGTAACGAACGAAGTGCAAATCTGTTTCTTCAAGATCTCTTCTCTAATGAAATGACAGTCAACTTCGATGTGCTTTGTTCTCTCATGAAATACCAGATTTTTTGAGATATATATAACAACCTTGTTGTCGTAGAACATAGGTATAGGATGATTATAGACTTCTCCTAAGTCCAGCATGAGATCCCGTAACCACTTTAACTCACACGTGGTTGACGCCATACTCCGATATTCAGCTTCAACACTAGACTTGGAGACGACCGACTGTTTCTTGCTCTTCTAGCTCACTAGGTTTCCTCCCACAAAGGTGCAGAAGCACAATGTGGACTTGCGATCACCCTTGTCATCAACATAGCTAGAATCTGAGTAGGCTTCAACCTTTAAATGACCATTCTTCTGAAACAGTAGTCCCTTACCGGGCGCCACTTTAACATATTCCAATATTCTCAGGGCAGACTGTAGATGACACTCTCTAGGAGCTTGCATGAACTGGCTAACCTTGCTTACAACATAAGAGATGTCAGGTCTTATTACCGTGAGATAAATGAGTTTATCAACCGGATGCCTATACCTTATAACATCTGACAAAGGAGGCGAGTCGTTTGTCCAAGTTTTATCTTCTCCAGTAGATATGGGGCATCAGACAGGTTTAACCATAATCAACCCTATCTCTTTCAGAAGATCAAAAGCATACTTACATTGGGAGAGGACCAAAGAATTGAGCTTTTCAGATATTTCTATCCCCTGAAGTACTTTGGGGAGCCCATATCCTTCGTGACAAGGTGTTGACGAAGATGTTTCTGTGTCAGTGCTACCACAGCCTGGTCATCACTCGTGAGAATAATATCATCCACATATACAACAAGAACCACCCGACCCAATGCGGTTTTGCGAATGAACAGCCAGTGATCGGCAGAGCTTCTTGTGAAACCAACGATTGCCACAATGCCACTGAACTTATCGAACCACGCCCGAGGGCTTTGCTTTAGGTAATCGATGGCATTATTCAGTCGGCATACACATGTCTCTCCGTGAGCAACATACCCAAGAGGTTGCTACATGTAGACATCCTCTTGTAGATCACCATAAAGGAAGGCATTCTTGACATCCAGTTGGGAAATGAGCCAATCCCTATTAACAACCACGGACAGGAGAACCCGAATAGTACTGAGACAAGCAACAAGAGAGAAGGTGTCAAAATAATCAATGCCATAGGTCTGAGTGAAGCCTTTAGTGACCAGGCGCGCCTTGTAACGATCCACACTACAATCCGGACGGAACTTTAAAATAAAGATCCAGCGACAACCAACAATATCGGTGCCCAATGGAGGAGGGACAAGAGTCCATGTACCCCGCTCAGTGAGGGTGGCAATTTCCTTATCCATGGCAGCCTTCCAATGAGGAATAATAAGGGCGTCCTGGTAGGTGCGAGGAGTGGCAGTGGAACAGATAGCCAATGCAAAATTCCTACGAGAAGGGGTACGACAAGCATAGGAAATAACAACAGTAAGAGAATACTGGGTACACATCCACACCCCTTTGCGAAGAGCAATGAGAAGATCCAGGTCGTCGTGTTCATCAGCATCTGTGCATCTGTGGAGGAGAGAGCTGGACCATGAGCAGAGAGAGACGGTGATGGCGGAGAGAGGAGGAGATGGCGGACAAGGCGAAGGTGGAGTGGGTCTCGGTGGGCGTAGACAGGATGGAAGAGTCTGTAGGAGGAGTAGAAATATCAGGAAGAAGGGAGGAGTCGTGAGAGAAATAGGACTCATTTTCAAAAAAAGTAACGTCCACGAAGACGAACTGCTTCCAAAGAACATGATCAAATAACAGTAACCTTTCTGAGTGGTAGATTATCCCAGAAAGACACACTTGGTGGCATGTGGAGAGAGCTTGTTATGAGTGGCGGAGGGAGCGTGCACAAAAGCCGTACACCCAAATATCTTCAGAGGAAGAGGGAAGGGTTCCTTGCCCAGATAGAGAATGGAGAATGCTGTGTAGCAATGTAGAACCATGGATGGAATACGGTTGATGAAATAATAGGAGATAAGGACGACATAGCCCCAATAGGAGTGAGGAACATGCATTTGTGTCATTAGAGTCCGAGCGACATTAAGGAGGTGATGGTTTTTGCGTTCAACCACGCCATTTTGCTGCGAGGTATATACACAACTAGTTTGATGAATAATGCCATTTTGCACACAGAAAGAAAAAAATCATGACTAAGACATTCTTTGGTATTATCAGAACGAAAAAGCCGAATAGACGCATTAAACTGTGTTTTAATTATATAATAAAAAGATGTCCATACAGAGAATAGCTCGGAGTTCGCTTTTAAGAGATACACCCACGTACACCGAGATAAATCATCAATAAAAGTTACAAAATACAAACTACCCCGACCTACAGTTATGGTAGGGACAGGACCCCAGACATCAGAGTGAACGAGATCAAAAGGATAGGAAGAGCCATGACCTTGCTTCGGCGGGAAGGAGGAGCTGTGATGCTTCCCAAGCTGATAGGTGTCATAGTTGAGAGGAGGACTGCGCGGAGGTAGATGGGGCAGAAGCTAACGAAGAAGCCGTGGAGGAGGATGACCACGACGAAGATGCCATTGTAAAAGATACGTAGAAGAAGAAAAAACAGATAGAGTAAATACATTGTCTAGGAAGTAGAGGCCACTGCTCTCAGTCCCAGTAGCAATCGTCCTTTGGGAGCTCGGATACTGAAAAGAACAAGAAGTAGCAGTGAATCTGACGGAGCACTATAGTTTCTTGCAAAGAGAAGTAACATATAACAAATTGTATGGAAATTGGGGCACGTAGAGGGTGTTAGTAGGCGAAGAGAGGGAGTGACTTGAACCACTCCAATCCCATTAACTGGTAAGGGAGAGCCGTCCACACTGAAGACTGGGGGCAACCAATCATGTTTTTTTAGGAGAGAAAAACACTGAGGATTGCCGGTCATATGATTAGTAGCACCAGAGTCAATTAACCATTTACCTTGTGTAACACCCCGAAGTCAAGAGGATCAGTTTGAGCAAAATCGGGTTCAGGCATGGGTGACACGGCCTGGGACACGGGCGTGTCCCAGGGCGTGTCAGTTGACACGGCCTGCGACACGGGCGTGTCGCAGGGCGTGTCGAGGTTGTGTCGACGATTGGACTTGGTGTCGACGATTTCGCTCGACATCGTCGAGAGGGGGCACACGGCCCAAGACACGGCCGTGTCGGATGCCGTGTCGAATGCTCGACGAGTGTTACGCTTGACAATCGTCGAGTATCGAGTTCCAGTGAGGATACGGCCTGTGACACGGGCGTGTCACAGGGCGTGTCAGTGGGGCGTCAAATTCAGCTCGACGTCTCGGGTTAGGGCGTGTTTGCGGGACACGGGCGTGTCCTGGTACACACGGCCATGAACACGGGCGTGTGCCAAGCCGTGTGCCAGGCCGTGTGAAGTCTCGGGTTGATTTGGGATTATTTCTGTTGAGGTACACGGCCTCAGACACGGGCGTGTCTGAGGGCGTGTCGGGTACACGGCCGTGACACGGGCGTGTCACACGGGCGTGTACTGGTTGGATTGAGTCGGTTGTCTGCCGCTTAGGGGGACACGGCCTGTGACACGGGCGTGTCACAGGGCGTGTCAGGCCGTGTTTTAGCTTTTCTGGCCAGATCTGAGCCGTTTGTTTCCCTCTTCCTGGATCCAGTGGCTGGGCTTTGTCCAGGTGTCTAGAAGGCCGAGATTTGGAGGATAAATCCTCTTATTCTCTTCTTCTTCTTCTTCATTTCCATTCCAAGGGAGAGAGAAGAAAGGCTAAGGCAAGAGGGAAGGGAGGAGATTTCTAGCTGCTGTAGGAGCTGCGGAGAGCGGATCGAAGATCCGAGAGCGGATTCGTGAAGGCAGAGCCGAGGCGGTGATTTCCATCCGGCTACTTCATGGCGCCGAAGCGATTTTCAAGGGTAACGATCTCCTTCTTGGACATCGAAGTCCTTTCTCTATACATGTGCTTGGAATCCTCCACCAAGAGGTGGATCACGGAAGTGATTCCTTTGTTGTGTTTGCATTTAGAGCCGGAAATATGAAGTACGGTGTAGACATGCTATGTGAAGCCCATCCGGACCGGTAGTCTGGATTGGTGATGCTCATGGGTAAACCGGAGAAGACTCCGTGGCTTTGATGATGTGCAAAACGGATTTCTGTTGTGGTGAATGTATGGATGTGATGATTGTGGGGAGGCTTTGGTGAAGCTCCTGGTTATGAGATGATCAATTGGTAACACGCCTGGTTAGTGCGAGAGACTCCCGGTTTGTTACACCACTAGGGTGGGTTGATCTAGTTAAGGTAGGATCGATGGGTGGCAATGCCTGGGGAGCCGAGTTAAACCCGGCTTGCTGCACCACATGTTGTGGGTCGATCGGATTAGGAGGGGGATCGATGGGTAGACAATGCCTGGGGAGCTTAGATAAACCCGGCTTGCTACACCACATGTTGTGGGTCGGTCTGCTCTGTTTGTGATGCTGTGAGGATGGACCTCTGAGTGGCTTGGGCGGGATGTCGCCAGTCTGCGAGCTGGTGGACTAGGGCCGGTCAACCAACAAGTTAAAGCCTCGAGAGACAGCGGTGTACGACGGTGGATTCCGGTACGCCAAGAAGGTGCCCTGAGTGCACGGAACGTTGGTGGACTCCAGCGTTTGTGATGTGATGTGTTTGTTAGGTAGTGATAAAGAGAATGATCCTATGATATAATTTGGTGATGTTTGCTGATGCTTGATGAAAAAGGAAGCACCGTATACAGGGAGGGAACCACTACCCGGGTAGGGGTAGGGTCGTTATAATGGGTCAGCAATGCTGACCGTTACCTTGTTTTCTGTGTTGCTTTGGATGATGGAATTACAGGTGCTGTGGCTGGACTAGAATAAGTGGATTGGCTAGCCTGGTGCTCTTAGTCTTGAAGGCTATGTGAAGAGCAGTGTTTGGATTTCATGTGTGGCCGGCCTGCGTGCCGATGTACGAAATTGTTGTTATGTCAAGAGAAACTTGTAAGGCCATAAGGCCAGGGTGTGTGAGTTGTATACATTCCTGGTGTTGTTCTATATAAATGTGGTCTTTATATGTGGGTGGACATTCTGGTTTGAGTTCATGCTAACAAGAAAAATGCTGCGCTAGAATGGAATGAGTTAAGGACACGAGTAGAGTTTGATTACCACACGTGACTCCTTCGCTTGTCTGTGCTATATGGCGTGGGGCCCCGGCCGGACCCACCGTTATATGTCATGTGACAGGTGGGGGCGTTACAAAGTGGTATCAGAGCCAGGTTGAGATTGTGTGGGAGGAGAGAATATAATGAACTCATGAATGTCCACTAGGAATGTCTGTCATGCACATGATGTGCGTGAGGGTGTAGTCAATGTACCAGTACCGTTATGATTTGGAAGGATTTAATGGTGTTCTGTACATTGATAGGTGGCGAGGGATGGAGCTGGGCCG
Organism: Platanthera guangdongensis; assembly: GCA_039583875.1. Classification (NCBI taxonomy): domain Eukaryota; kingdom Viridiplantae; phylum Streptophyta; class Magnoliopsida; order Asparagales; family Orchidaceae; genus Platanthera; species Platanthera guangdongensis. Next base: position 44,868,275 of record CM077157.1, on the reverse strand, counting down.
TCTGAGCCTCAGCGGTCGGATGAAAGTGCAGCACCCGTGGAAGCGCCTATGCCTCCCTCGGCAGAAGCTATACGGGTGATGACGGAGACAGTGCTTGCAGTGTTACAAGCACAACCTGCTGGACAGGCAAGACCTGGTGGAAGGCAAGAGCATGCTGCCGCGGTGGTGGAAGTGCAAGCAAGTGACGACGCATTGTCACGTTTTATGCACTTTCATCCACCGACGTTTGGTGGAGCGCTGTCACCAACGCAGGCAGAAGATTGGTTGGCAAGAGTAAAAAGGATCTTAACTGCAATCAGGACGGTAGAGGAACAGAAAGTGATGTTGGCCACTTTTCTGTTGGAGGGTGATGCGCGATTGTGGTGGGATGAGATTGAAGTACATCACTTGGTAGGTCGAGGTTTAACGGAGGTTTCTATGGATGAATTCTCTCAAATATTCCTAGCCAAGTATGTGCCGGTGTCGCAGAGGATTGCGATGGAAAATGAGTTTCTCCGCTTGGTGCAGGGTGAGCAAGATATTGATACCTACCTGCATGACTTTACAAGATTGGGGAGATATGCGGGATCGACCTTTGCGGAGGAAGCGCGAAAGACAAATCGGTTTTATGGAGGATTGCGGGATGAATTGAGGTTGGCACTTCCGAGTTCCGTGAGCCAAGGCTTTCAGGCGTTAGTCGATACAGCTCGTGCCTTGGAGAAGGATATGAAGCGTGTCCAAGAGAATAAGCGACTGGCAAGGGAAAAGTCAGAGAGTAAAGTGTCGCAATTGGATCAATCGGAGTTTAGACGACGGGAGAAGAAAAGATTTAGGCCGGCGGAATCAGCTCCGTCGACTGTTTCTTCAGGGGCGACGTATGGGTCAGGACGTGTGGATACACGTATCTGTTATAAATGTGGGCAACAAGGGCATATAGCAAGATTTTGTCAGAATGGCCCTCCAGGGAGTGAGAAAAAGATGGGTGCGTCCTATGAAGAAAAAGGGAAAGCAGTGGCCGAGTCATCTGCACCCCGGACGCAACCGAGATTGCATGCGATGGAAGTGCAAGAGCCGCAAAGCTCAGTTGGTGAAATTCAGCCTCGAGCAGTTCATTTATCTTTAAATCGTGAATTTCAAAATCGAGAGGCTGAGTGGAGGTGAACTGTGATGTGACGCATGGCGATGCTCTGAAAGTTGTGTATGTAAACTATGTTTTGATGAATCATAGCTGATGTACAGCACTTTTGGCTGATGTCAATGATGTTGATACTTGTGATTGTGACGAAATCAATCAAATCTGTCATTTTGTTTGAGGTCTTATGTGGCTGAATGTGCACAAGTGGAAGTTAGGGGTGTTTGTTGTGTTGTCTGTTTGTTAGTGTGTGCGGAGGCTTGCGGCGTAAGCTTTGCGAATGTTGTGACTAATTGGCTGTGTGGAGTCAAATTTCGAGGACGAAATTATTTGAAGGGGGGGAGGATTGTAACACCCCGAAGTCAAGAGGATCAGTTTGAGCAAAATCGGGTTCAGGCATGGGTGACACGGCCTGGGACACGGGCGTGTCCCAGGGCGTGTCAGTTGACACGGCCTACGACACGGGCGTGTCGCAGGGCGTGTCGAGGTTGTGTCGACGATTGGACTTGGTGTCGACGATTTTCGCTCGACATCGTCGAGAGGGGGCACACGGCCCAAGACACGGCCGTGTCGGATGCCGTGTCGAATGCTCGACGAGTGTTACGCGACGATCGTCGAGTATCGAGTTCCAGTGAGGACACGGCCTGTGACACGGGCGTGTCACAGGGCGTGTCAGTGGGCGTCAAATTCAGCTCGACGTCTCGGGTTAGGGCGTGTTTGCGGGACACGGGCGTGTCCTGGTGCACACGGCCATGAACACGGGCGTGTGCCAAGCCGTGTGCCAGGCCGTGTGAAGTCTCGGGTTGATTTGGGATTATTTCTGTTGAGGTACACGGCCTCAGACACGGGCGTGTCTGAGGGCGTGTCGGGTACACGGCCGTGACACGGGCGTGTCACACGGGCGTGTACTGGTTGGATTGAGTCGGTTGTCTGCCGCTTAGGGGGACACGGCCTGTGACACGGGCGTGTCACAGGGCGTGTCAGGCCGTGTTTTAGCTTTTCTGGCCAGATCTGAGCCGTTTGTTTCCCTCTTCCTGGATCCAGTGGCTGGGCTTTGTCCAGGTGTCTAGAAGGCCGAGATTTGGAGTATAAATCCTCTTATTCTCTTCTTCTTCTTCTTCATTTCCATTCCAAGGGAGAGAGAAGAAAGGCTAAGGCAAGAGGGAAGGGAGGAGATTTCCAGCTGCTGTAGGAGCTGCGGAGAGCGGATCGAAGATCCGAGAGCGGATTCGTGAAGGCAGAGCCGAGGCGGTGATTTCCATCCGGCTACTTCATGGCGCCGAAGCGATCTTCAAGGGTAACGATCTCCTTCTTGGACATCGAAGTCCTTTCTCTATACATGTGCTTGGAATCCTCCACCAAGAGGTGGATCGCGGAAGTGATTCCTTTGTTGTGTTTGCATTTAGAGCCGGAAATATGAAGTACGGTGTAGGCATGCTGTGTGAAGCCCATCCGGACCGTAGTCTGGATTGGTGATGCTCATGGGTAAACCGGAGAAGACTCCGTGGCTTTGATGATGTGCAAAACGGATTTCTGTTGTGGTGAATGTATGGATGTGATGATTGTGGGGAGGCTTTGGTGAAGCTCCTGGTTATGAGATGATCAATTGGTAACACGCCTGGTTAGTGCGAGAGACGCCCAGTTTGTTACACCACTAGGGTGGGTTGATCTAGTTAAGGTAGGATCGATGGGTGGCAATGCCTGGGGAGCCGAGTTAAACCCGGCTTGCTGCACCACATGTTGTGGGTCGATCGGATTAGGAGGGGGATCGATGGGTAGACAATGCCTGGGGAGCTTAGATAAACCCGGCTTGCTACACCACATGTTGTGGGTCGGTCTGCTCTGTTTGTGATGCTGTGAGGATGGACCTCTGAGTGGCTTGAGCGGGATGTCGCCAGCCTGCGAGCTGGTGGACTAGGGCCGGTCAACCAACAAGTTAAAGCCTCGAGAGACAGCGGTGTACGACGGTGGATTCCGGTACGCCAAGAAGGTGCCCTGAGTGCACGGAACGTTGGTGGACTCCAGCGTTTGTGATGTGATGTGTTTGTTAGGTAGTGATAAAGAGAATGATCCTATGATATAATTTGGTGATGTTTGCTGATGCTTGATGAAAAAGGAAGCACCGTATACAGGGAAGGAACCACTACCCCGGGTAGGGGGTAGGGTCGTTATAATGGGTCAGCAATGCTGACCGTTACCTTGTTTTCTGTGTTGCTTTGGATGATGGAATTACAGGTGCTGTGGCTGGACTAGAATAAGTGGATTGGCTAGCCTGGTGCTCTTAGTCCTTGAAGGCTATGTGAAGAGCAGTGTTTGGATTTCATGTGTGGCCGGCCTGCGTGCCGATGTACGAAATTGTTGTTATGTCAAGAGAAACTTGTAAGGCCATAAGGCCAGGGTGTGTGAGTTGTATACATTCCTGGTGTTGTTCTATATAAATGTGGTCTTTATATGTGGGTGGACATTCTGGTTTGAGTTCATGCTAACAAGAAAAATGCTGCGCTAGAATGGAATGAGTTAAGGACACGAGTAGAGTTTGATTACCACACGTGACTCCTTTGCTTGTCTGTGCTATATGGCGTGGGGCCCCGGCCGGACCCACCGTTATATGTCATGTGACAGGTGGGGGCGTTACACCTTGAGTCACCATATGAGCACTACCTGAAGATGTGACCATCGAGGCAAAATGCTTCGAAGAGGTGGAAGCATCACCAGATGTGCAAAGATGCGGATGCTTCATCCAGCAACGATCAGCCGTATGGCTGGTGAGGCCACAGTGAGAGCAAAGAAAGCAGGAAGGTCCACGTCTGCCGGATTGATGGTCGCGGCCACCAGAGCGACCTCGCTGAGTATGATGAGCATATGTGTTAGGGAGCGGTGAGGAGGATAGCAGCGGATGCTGAAGTAGAGAGGTAACAGTAGCGATGCAGGCAGCAGTGGTATCCAAGGTGGGAGAATCTGCCTTGCCAAGGATCTGTTGATGGATCATGTCATAGGTCTCCGGAAGATGTAGAAGATATCACACAACCAGAAGCTCCTTGGAGTGCTTGTGTTGCTCGGCCAGATCCATAAAGAATGGACGGTTCTAAAGAATTTCGGCTCCAAGATCCTGAACTTGTTGGTATGCGACAACATGATACATGGAGAGACGGGCAAAGAGATCTGCATAAAGAGTATAGATATGAGACGTTTGAGCCCGCTTTGAGTAAAGAGCGGCAAGATGAAGCTAAACAACCTTTACCATTTCATCATGGTGGATGACGGGGAGACACTCATCAGAAATGCTGTTAGCCAGCCAAGTGCGAACAAGAGCTTCACTAGCATCCCAATCATCAAAGAGATCAGATTCTGGAGGAGGTGGGTCATCGGTGAGATGATGGCGTTTGAGTTGTGAGTGAAGTAGAAAGGTGAATGAAACACTATAGTCCGGGTAGTTGTAATTGATAAGTTTGAAAACGGTACCAAGATTGCCCGACGGAGTAGGAGGAGGGTGAGCTACAAGAGTAGTAGTAGAGGTATCAGAGAGAGCCATAGAGAAGAACAGAGTGGACAAAATGTAAGCCGCACGAATAGGGAAAAAGAAGTCGCGTGGATAGACAAGAGGCCGCACGAAAGCAACAGTTCGCGGGCAACAGTTCGCATCGATAGACAAGAGGCCGCACGAAAGCAGCAACGAGCCGCATGAACAAGAGGCTGTGTGAAAGGAAGAGATCGTGAAAATAGGCCGCGTGCACATGTTGCGAAGACAGATCGTGAAAACAGATCGCAAAAATAGATCGCAAAAACAGATCACGAAAACAGATCGCGGAGCGAAAGGGAGCTTGCAAAAATAGGTCGCGAGCAAAAAGCGAGAAGCCACACGAACAAAGACGAGGTCGCGCGAAAGCAAAATGGAGGTCGCAAAGATAGGTCATAAACATAGAGGTCAATGACAAGAAAGAGAAGGAAATCACGCGGACAGGGCGCAAGAAGGAGGGGACAGACCACACGGACAGAAGCGCTCACAAAATCAAGCAAACAATATCGAGTCCTCTGATACCATGTGCGAACAGAAAAAGAGAAACCGAAATTTGGACAATAACCGAGTTTTTATTTCCAAAAAGTGTGTGTATTACAAAGGTATTACCTCCAATTTATAGAATGAATGAGAAGAGAGAGAGATTACAAATAAGTAATGTGAGACTAAATTATTTTATGGTGACTAGCAGCTAGACAAACCCATACCACACAGGTCTCGCGATTAGACGAGAAGGCTAACTGCCTGACCATAACGACAAGCCTCCAGAGGAGAAACCGCTAGACCGCCCGGTCTCCAAACCGCCAGAGACAAGTCTCCAGACCTCCCGGTTTCCATACTGCAACATAGCATGTTACCGCCCGACTACCAAGCCGCTGGAGAGAAGCTGCCAGACCGCCCGACTATCAAGCCGCCAGAGTGAAACCGCCAGACTGCCCGGTCTCAAAACCGCCAGAGACAAGTCCCCAGACCGCCCGGTTTCCATACTTTAACATAATTGAAGAACAAGTCGGTTATATTGGGAATCCATATTGACCTCCTTCCTATAACCCAAATATTAATTCGTATAATAATACTTATAATCCAAGGTTTAGGAATCATCCAAATTTATCATGGAGTAACCCCAATAATGCTCAGCGTCTGCCTAATGCAAATCCAATTGGATTTGCACCACCACCGCCATAATCACAGCCACTACGACCCACCCTGATAGATGACATATTTACTAAATATGTCGTCACTAATGAGTCCAATATCCGGAACCTGAACGGATTAATTAAAAATTTGGAAACTCAAATTGGATAGATTTCAAAGGTGCTGTCGGGGCATCAACCTGGAACTTTACCAGGAAATACGGAGCCAAATCCGCGGTAGAATGCCCACGCCATCACACTTCGAAGTGGTACAGAGGTACAGTCACCTAACAAAGCTGAATCTGAATCTGAGGTTAGAGTTTCTACTCCACCTCTTGTTACTTCTTCTTCTTCTCCTTTTATTTCACAGCGTATTTCTTCACCGTCTTTACCTTATCCTTCTAAACTAATTAATGAGCGACAAGATGAGCATTATAAAATTTTTTAAGAATTTTAAAACAAATACAAATTAATGTTCATTTCTGCGAGACAATCGCACAAATGCCAAAATTCGCAAAATATCTTAAAGAGTTACATTCTAATAAAAAGAAACTCGAGGATATATCGCTAGTTTCCCTTAACGCTGAATGTTTGAAAGTTTTATTAAACAAATTACCCCAAAAATTAAACGAACCAGGACGATTTTCAATCTCGTGCCTTTTTGATAATTTATTAATAAAAGACGTCTTAACAGATTTGGGCGCTAATATTAACTTAATGCCGCACTTGCTTTTTCAAAAACTAGGATTGAGTATTCCAAGCACAACCAAAATGAGCATCCAATTAACAGACCATTCTATAAAATATCCGATAGGGATAGTGGAGGATGTTTTAGTCAAGGTTGACAAGTTTATCTTCCCGGTAGATTTTGTTATCCTCGACATCGAGGAGGACGCCGATGTACCCATTATACTCGGTCGCCCCTTTCTCGCCACCTCCCACACTTTAATTGATGTAAGTAACGGTAGACTCCTCCTTCGGGTTGGAGATGACGAGGTTAAAATTAATATAAATCCCTATATGCAGAATGTACAACCCCATATTTGATGGGTGGGACCAAGATCCGCCAAAGCCTTAGATTGGGCCAGCTTTGGCTTACAATTGGATCAAGTAAGAAAGCGGGCGGGAGGGCTCTCGCCGTAAGTAGGCGGGAAGGCTCTCTCCCAAGGGTTGAGCAACACCATTCGTTGAACGTCAATTCGTCGAGCATCATTTCGTTGAACACCAGTTCGTCGAGCTCAATTTATCGGGCTAGGAACGTAATTTGTTGAACGCAAACTCATCAAGCTGAGCCTTCGACTCAAGGTTATTTTCGTCGAGCAGATTTTAGGCTCAGGCCATGATGAAACTAGGGCGGGCGGGAAGGCTCCCGCCCTGGGCAGGATCAGGGGCTCGCGCCTCAGGATGGCGGAAGCCCATCAACCCTCGGCATTGAGTGATGTCTCTCAACTCAGCGTCATTCAGTCATTTGGTTCCCGCCTGGGGTAGGCAGGAAGTCTTGCACTCAGGACAAATCGAGTTCCCGCAGAGCTTAGCAGGAAGAGCTTCCGCCTGATGGGACCCAGACCTGAAATTACCTAAACACCCCTAGTCTGCATTTAGCTCCTCAGAACAGCGGAGTTTGGCTATTGACAGACTAGCCTAGAGGAATTTTAATAATTTTAGGGCAGCAAAAGTACGTTTTTTGCAGACCAGATATTGAAAATCTATAAATAGACCCACATGATACCTTAGAAGGTGGTGGCAAACAAAAGAAACGGTCAGCTAAAGCTGACCAAATTATAACGACCCCACCCCTAAACTCGGGGCGACGATGCTCCTTCCCTGCAGTGCATTAGTAAATCCAATCAAGATAGTGAAAGTACAATTTAAGCACACTTCACCACAGGCGTAGGCACACATTACCATACACCCCATGCTTTCAGGGCACTTATACGGTGAACTCGGTCCACCACCGCCCCTATGACGGCAAACTCGTGAACATTTGAGTCTTTCCGGCAAAAGTCACGTCAATTGAAGACATTGACAGCCTCAGACCCGCCCTTTATGCCATCAGTAGGCCCCTAAAATCGAACAACATAGAGCGGGAACGGTTCCACTCAACCCGTTGCTCACCTCGCCACGATAATTTAAGTCATCGGCGCGAGTCAAGCTTCCCCGAAGCCCGAGTATCGAACACACAATATTACATAACCCAGTTATGTACAAGTTGGCTCACAGGCCACCAAGATGGCAGAACCACGCTTCTGCCTAGTTTTCCGGGTGCACCTTGAGGTTAGTCCCCAAGGCTCCCTGTTGCAATCTACCGCGTAGGAAACCCGAAAAACAACCATCGGCACAGAGTCTTCTCCGGTCATTCATGCAATGCAACATCACCGATCCAGACCAACTTGTCCGGGTAGGCTTCACACATCATGCCTATGTATGTTTCTCGATTACGAACTCTACATGCAAAACAACGGGGACTATTCATGTCTACCTGAAGGAACACCTCACACTCACCGCATACTCGCGAGAGCAGGCTTCCTCTGCAAGGGAAAAGAGGAATTCACATGTCCAAGATGAGAATCGTTACCCTAGCATTCCTCTTCGGGGCCTTGAAGATATATGCGGATGAAAAGCACCGCAACATCGTCGCCTCCATAGATCCGAACTCGGCTTGCGATTTGGGGCTCTGAAGCTCCACCGGCGGCCGGATCTCTCCTCCTTCTTCTTCCTTGCTCTCCCCTCTCTCTAGAACTTAAGAAAGAGAAAGATCAAATAGAATGAGGGTTTCTAAACCCTATTCTCGGGTATATCCTAGCAAGGACATCCCCGAGCCATTAGATCCCAAAATAAGGAAACAGACGGCCATGATTCACACTTAAAATCCAAAACATAGGCCGAACACGGCTTGTAACAAGCCCGTGTCCAAGGCCGTGTGCCCCATTCGATGCCGAAACCGCCGCATCCTGAAAATTACACGGGCTCTCGACATGCCCGTGTGAGGATTGACACGCCCGTGTCATCCAATACACGCCCATGTAGCTGGTCGTGTTCTTCCATCGACACAGAACCAACACCAACCCGAGGAGAACACGTGTATTCGACAAGCCCGTGTCCCATTTGACACGACAGTGTCAAACTCGAACACGCTTGAGCTCCAGGCCGTGTTTCTCCCCCGACACAACTCGACCAACTACCCGAGTAGGACACGACCTGGGACACGCCCGTGTCTCGGGCCGTGTTCGCTGTTCGACAATCATCGACTGTAATTTCATCGACCACACGACCACCGTCGAACCCAAGTACGACACGGCCCTGGGACATGCCTGTGTCCCAGGCCTGTGACCCCTACCAAGTTCCAAACTTGGCCCAAAACGTCACCCGTCCATCTTTTGAGTTTCAAGGCGTTACAACTCTCTCCCTCTTAAAAGAATTTCATCCCGAAATTACAGAAAGGAAAGATATAAACAAAACTTAAACGGTACCTGAGTGGAATAACTCTGGGTACTCCTCAAGCATGGTCTGCTCTCGCTCCCACGAGAGCTCCTCCCAACCGCAGTTGTCCCAACGGACCTTGACCATCCTGATTTCCTTGTTACGCAATCGCGTGACTTCCGAGTCCTCAATGTGAATGGACTTGACCTTCATCATCAACCTAACATCAACCAGTACTTGATCTACTGTGATCACTTGCAAAGGCTCTTGCACCCCCTTCCGCAGCACTGATATGTGGAATACGTCATGTAGACCACTTAGTTCCACTGATAGCTTCAATCGATATGCAGCTTTGCCAATCCGCTCCAAAACCTCAAACGGTCCAAGGTACCCCGGGCTTAGCTTCTTCAAGTGCCGTACTCGCGAGACACCCTTGAATGGCGTCATCTTCAAGTACACCCAGTCGCCAACAACGAACTCTACGTTCCTATGCTTGGCATTATAGTAATTAGCTTGTCGGTCCTGAGCGATTAACAATCTTTCTCGAATAGTTCGTACCAACGAGGTTGCATCTTCCACTTCTTGCCACTTGTATAGCTTCGACTCACCCGTTTTCAACCACGATAACGACGTGCGATATCTTCTACCATAAAGGGCCTCGAAGGGCGCCATCTGAATGCTCAGCTGGTAGCTGTTGTTATACGTAAATTCCACCAAGTACAGGTAATCTTCCCACTACTTCCTGAAATCCAGAACGCACATGCGAAGCATGTCTTCTATCGTCCTGTTGACCCTCTCGGTCTGACCATTCGTCTGCGGATGGAAGGCTGTGCTGAAACTCAGCTTTGTTCCCAACATCTGTTGCACCAACCTCCAATCATTGGACGTGAACCGCCCATCACGGTCACTCACGATGCTGCGGGGCACACTGTGAAGCCACACAATATTATCCACATATAAAATTGAAAATTTCTCCACAGAATCATCCTTCCTATGCGGAATGAAGTGCGACACTTTCGTCAAACGATCTACGACCACCTAGATGGCATCGTTTCCCTTCTGCGACCTTGGTAACCCATGCACAAAGTCAATAGTAATATCGTCGAACTTCCACACCGTAATAGGCAAGGACTTTAAGAAACCTCCAGGCTTCTGGCACTCCGCCTTCACTAAGGCGCATGTTTGACACTTCGACACATACAATGCTACATCCTTCTTAAGACCTGGCCACCAGAACAATTTCTTCATATCACGGTACATCTTCGTGCTCCCTGGGTGAATCGAGTACTTGGTATGATGAGCCTTGTACAAAAATTCCACCCGCACTTTTCCCACATTTGAGACGCACAAACGACTGTCCTTCCATAACAATCCATCAACAACCTCAAATTGGGAATTTGACCCATCCAAAGCCTCAACCATGATTTGATTCATATGACCATCCAAATCTAGAGCATGCCAAATCCGATCAGCCAGGTCACACTGAACTTCAGTCCAGTTCAATAGCGCATTTGCACTAGTCTGCTTGTCTATACAAGAGATCTCCAACGCCTCCAACTCCCGAACCAAATGCTTGTCATGAACCGACAGCCAGTTGGCTTGAGCTGGGGCCCTGCGACTCAACGCATCCTCAACCGCATTGCCTTTTCCAGGCACATAATGAATCCTTAATGTGTAGTCCCACATGAACTCCATCCATCTCTGCTGTCGCATGTTCAGATCCTTCTGATCCAACAAGTACTTCAGGCTCTTGTGGTCGGTATAGATATCGACCTTCACCCCGTACAATTAATGTCTCCACAACTTCAGGGCAAATAACATGGCCGTTAACTCCAAGTAATGGACCAGATAATTCCACTCATACACCTTTAGCTGATGCGAGCTATAGACTATCACACTTCCATGCTGTAGTAGAACACAACCCAATCCACTGCCCGAAGCATCGCTGTAGATCTCAAAGCCTTCGGTCCCACTCGGCGAACTTAGCACAGGCGTCGTGGTCAACCGACTCTTCAACTCCTCAAAAGCTCGTGCACACTCCGACGTCCAAACAAACTTGTAATCTTTCCTCATTAGAGTCGTGAGGGGTAAGATGAAAGATATGGCACCTAAACACCTAGAGGGGGGGTGGGGGGTGAATAGGTGACCTAATCCTTTTCTAACTTTGTTGGCAGCCAAACAGTTATATCACAGATTTCTAAGTAGTCTATTACAGCAATCAGCAAAAATCAAACATACACAGCATATTCACAGCACAGCACACAATGATTTATAGTGGTTCCCCAATCTTTGGGTACATCCACTTTCCCCCTTCACCTATCTAGCAGTGTACTAGATTCGGCCTAACTTCTCCACCGTCTCAGAACCCAAATAGGTTCCTACACCTCAGGCCCAAAGCCTTACACCTCAGCTTTCTCCAAAGCCTACACTCAGCCACAAAGGCCTACACTCAGCCACCCAGGCCTACACTCAGCCAATCAAGGCCTACACTCAGAGTTCTTCAACTCCTACACTTAGGCTCTCAAGCCCTACCCTCAGCCTTTATAAATTTAGGCTTACAATGCACTCAGATCCAAAGATCCTACAAGTTAAAATAGTATTACAACAAATAACTCAACAACTCAGAAAATAAGAGAGGAGTTGTGAGTTTCTTGCTGAGTTCTTGGAAGAACTCAGATAGATCCAAACTGACTTAGCTTCCTTCAAAGCTTCTTGAGTAGAACTGAATAAGTCTGAATCCTCTGCAGTTGTTCCTTGACCTCTGCTTCTTAAGATCCAGATGCCTCTGAATCCTTCTTCTCAGCCTAGTTCCAAAGACTGAATTCTTGATTGGAGCTCTCTCTCTCCAACTTCTTAGATCTGCAGTTGGACTGCCAGATCTTCTTGTGTTGATACACTGTGTACCACTTTTCTGATTACTTGAATAATCTGATCAATTACTTCAAATAGCTTCAACAACAACTACCACTATTTTTGTAAACTGTGGGTGCCTATTTATAGACATTCTTCATGGTAACCGGTTGGTCCGGTTCATAACAGACTTCTGACTTCCCTGACAGTTGCTGTAGACCGGCTGGATCGGCAGCTGTCATATCAACCAGTCACTTCTTGAAATTTTCTAACTGTCAGATAGTGTCGAGACTTTCTGTTCTTAAGTGTCGACACTTATAGACCAAGTGTCGACACATGCTGTGTAAGTGTCGACACAAGTCTACAAGGTGTCGACACAACTCCTTGTATGTCTCGACACAGATTCTTCTGCATGTGTCGACACTGAAATTGAGTGTCGACACAAGTACTTGTTCTTCATTCTTTAACTGTATTCTTCTAAGTGTCAACACATCTCGTTTGTGTCGACACCACTTCTTGTGTTGAATCTGTCAAGTGTCGACACTGCTTCTTGGTGTCGACACAAGTCTTCAATACAGATTCTTCAGCTGAGTGTCGACACATTCCCTTAGTGTCGACACTTGTACTTAGAATATATTTGTAGATATTTCTGTTCTTTGCTAAGTGTTGAGTCTTTAGCTAAGTGTTGATTCTTCTGGTAGTGTGTCGACACTTGTGCTGAGTGTCGACACATTCTTCAAATGCTGACTCTCCTGCATAGTGTCGACACATTGTGTTGAGTGTCGACACTTACTTTAAATGTTGACTCTTCTGCATAGTGTCGACACATTGTGTTGAGTGTCGACACTTGTACTTGGACTCTGCAGACTTTTGCTAAGTGTCGACACAACTCCAAGTGTCGACACTTTCTGATGTAGACACAGCTCTTCTAGGTGTCGACACTTCTGCTAAGTGTCGACACTGCTTCTCTGCATTCTTCTTCACTGAGTGTCGACACAGCTCCTTGTGTCGACACTTTCTGTCTGGTGTCGACTCTTCATCCCGGGTGTCGACACAATGACTCCAAGTGTCGACACTGCTTGTCTGGGTGTCGACACAAGCTTTCTCAAGTGTCGACACTTTCCCTCTGGGTGTCGACACATGGACTTAGAAAGTTTTAGCTTCAGTCCAGTGAATACCTAACCTGCACAAGTAACTCAAACATACATCAAATACATTATGATGTATATCATTGAGATGGGTGAGGCTTCTTCAAATCAGGTACATTTGACCAATGTACCCAACAATCTCCCCCTATTTGGAGAAGTCATAACCCTTAGTCAATGATATACACCATTCATAGTTAAAAATTACAAAATGATGAAAATCAGATTATAATCAGCAGGGTTAACATGAACATGTAAAACTTCACACATATACACATTCAACATTCCAGAACAAATAAGAAACAAACACATTTCAAAACAATCATACTATATTTATCATATATTGTTCTAACATTGTTCCTTATACATTTTCAATGTTGTACAAAAATGTTTTTCATTTAAAAGATTACAACAAGCTTCAAGTTTAATTCCTAATCTATTTCTGATCAGGTTATTTGATAACAATTCCTTTTCCAGCTTTAACTTGAGCTTTGACAGCAACAGTAGCAGTAGGCTCAGCATCAGCAGGCTTCTTGCCTTTTGAGTCCTTCTTATTTTGTTCTTCAGCCTTGATTTTCTGTCTCTCAAAATAGTGATAGGGCTTAGGAAAGTACTTGCTAGGCTCCACTGCAGTAGGAGGTAGCTTTCCTAACTTAGCCTTTCTTTTGTACTGGACAATGGCTTCCTGCCTGATCTCATGCTTCCTCCATTCAGCTTCTGAGAACCACTTGTTTCTATCAGTAGTGTTGTCTTTAGCAGCTTTCCAGGCAGTTAGAATGATATTTCTAGAGGTAGGGCTCCACTGTTCAAAATCTGGCTTTTGTTCTGCTAGTTCCCTAAACCTCTTCTTTGACAGCCTTATCTCTTCTTCTTTGTCCAAAGCCTCTTGCATAGCTGCTGTTATAGGTTGAACAACCTTTTCTAAATGGACATTGTCCTTGCCCCCAGATGGGCTATACATAGTGCTCACCTCTGCATGAATCATTTCAAAATCTGGAGGTGGATAAATGACTTGAGCTACTTCTTGTGGCTCACCTCCAAAATAGGCAGGGTTCAGTCCAGATTCAGCAACTTCATTGTCATCACACAGGGGAGGATATCCAAGTGTAGCCCTGATTGAATTTGATATCCATTTTGCATGCTTAGAACTTGCCTTGACTAACACTCTCTCCCCCTTTATGACTTCTTGGGCCACATGGTCTCTTACATCATCCTTTTGGAATCTAATCTGACTATCCAAATACCTTATGCCATCCTTAAAGTAGGGTTTAAGCTTTGTAAGCTGTTCTGAGATTGCTTTCTGGGAATCTTGTATAGCAGTTTTGACAGCAGTAATCTCAGCTTGAAAGATTTTATCAAAATTAGCCTTTGCAGCAGCAGCAGATGTAGATGGTTCAGCAGACTTATTCTTTAATTCAGTGACTATAGTATTGTGGGATGCAGTCAAATTATCATTCATCCTTAATTGATTTTCCAGCACATAGCCTTGTTTCAATGCTATATCATCTACTTGAGTCTTGATCTTCTCCTGGTGAGTAGCCAGATAGACTACTGCATTCCCACCCTTGTGGAAGCAGTCAGTCATCTCCTTTTTATTAAGGTTCATTTCAAACCTTATTGACTTGATTTCCTGTGCCAGATCAAATTGTAGGGTCTTGTGCCCTTCATCAACATAAGTCTCTATAACCTTCCTTTGCTCATCCAGCTTGATCTGTAGTGCAATCAGTAACGCACTATAGTCAGCAGTTGGAGCCTGCTGAACTATAGGCTGTGGGGCAATGGATTGAAGGGCTTTCTTGTAGCTCTGACTTCTTCTTTTGAATACAAACAATTTCTTCTTCTTAGCCCTAGCACTCTCCTCATCTTCAGAGGCAGAGGTGCTGGCAATCTCAACCCTATCCTTAGGGCTTTGTGGTTTTTCAGCTTGCACATCTAGTGCCTTCTCAGTGTCTAGCCTTAAAGGCTCTTCCAGAACTGCCATGTGCTCCCCCTCAGCAGCAGCACCCTTCTCTTCAGCAGCAGCAACCTTGTCCATGTCAAAATCCTCTTGATCTAAATTCAGAAACAAATCTTCCATAGTATATTCATGAGGGGGTGGAGCTGGAGATAGTCTTTGTTCTTCAACTACTTGAGTAGTATCTGGAACATTTTGCACAACAGCAGATGTGTCTTCAAGACCAACATCTGGAGCTTGGCTAGGTAGCTGAGTTTGCTGAGGAACATCAGACAAATCAGCATCTTCAATAAGATATTCTAAAGTTTTTAAGTCAGTGAGTACCTCTTGAATAATGATGGTGGCTTGCTCACTGTCCAGAGTAGATGGTTCTTCTACTGCTGGAAGCTCCCCCTGGCTGTGATCCCTATGGATGGGGCTAGCTGGAGGCAGCTCCCCCTGGATCTCAGCTACATCGTGTGGAGCAGGAGTCTTCTCTGCAGCCACTTCTTCATGGTCATCAGGTGTGAAAACAACCTGTTCTTCACTATCAGAACTGCTGGAGGACTCTTCTGTCACAGCAGCAGTCTTCCTCTTCTTCCTGGGAGGAGTAACTTTCTCAGATACTGGCTTCTCAGGGGTAGGCATGTCCTTTGACAACACCCTTTCCCATCTAGAAAATATCATGGAATCCATCTTTCTCATATGATTGATCTTGCTTCCAGCAGCTGTGCTCATTACCTCTGGTATTGTACCAGCCAGGTAGAGACTTATAATTCTGCCCAGATTGGGCTTTTTCAGACTTTCCTTGATCTTTTCATAGAGGACCATTGACCAATCTGTTTTGAGGGTGAAGATGATTCTTGTCATGATATTGAACATTGAGGCTGACACCCTGTCATGCCCTCCAGGTTTACTGAGAATGACCTTTCCCACTATTTCAGACATGAATTTCCCTTGATTATTCATGCCTTTCCTGTTAAAGACTGATCCTACCTTCATCTTTGGATCCAGTCCACACCAAGTAAGAGCTTCCCTGGTCTTTGAAGCAGTTACTTCCTCTTCATCATGTGCTTTAGGTAGCTGGAGTACCTTTCTCAGATTCTTTGGTGAAACTTTGACCTTAATCCCATGAACTCTGGATTTGATCCTGAATCCAGAGTCATCTACAGCAGCTCCATGGAGGAATTCAAGAACTTCCTTTTTCCAAATCTTCGTTGGTTCTGAAGTCAAGTATTCCAATCCAGAATCGGCAATTAGGGTTACTACCGCCTTGAGTTCTTGATCAGCTTCATCGAATGCACCTCGCACGAGTTCATAGCCTTCGTTAACATTCTCCTCGAGCTTGGGAGCCATTAGGGTTTGGAGATTTAGTCTTGAGAAAAGAGAAATGTCGACACAAGAGTTTTGGTCTCGAAACTTTGAAAGCGTGTCGACAATCAAAGACAGAACCCTATTTATACCTGTCTAATTTTGAATATGAACAGGCGGGATAGCTAGCTTAACATGTGTCGACACTGGCAATAAGTGTCGACACTTACTTATAATGTCTCGACACATATGTGTCAGCACAAGTTAAGTCAACAGATTTTATGTGTCGACACATGTTTATGTGTCGACACCACTCTACTCGACTAATCGTCGAGACTTTACTTAGAAAATTCTGAGTAAAACTTAAGTGTCGACACCACATTGGATGTGTCGACACCTACTCGACATGTGTCGACACTAACATTCTGAAGTGTCGACACCAACTTCCTAGATGTGTCGACACCGTTTTCCTGAAGTGTCGACACTTTTATTCTGTGTCGACATAGACTTGTCTATGTGTCGACACCTTTTTACTTAGCCAATTTTCTATCCTGTAAACTTAGTCTAAGTTTATCATACCTAGTTCAATTTTGAATCTATTGAACTTAGCTTCTTCTAAGGGCTTAGTAAACATGTCAGCTATCTGATTATCAGTTTTAACATATTCAAGTGCAATATCATTTCTTTCTACATGCTCCCTAAGAAAGTGATATTTAATCTCAATATGTTTTGTTCTACTATGAGATACAGGGTTGTTAGCTATTGAAATAGCACTTGTAGAATCACAGTAAAGTGGAGTTCTACTTACCTGAAATCCATAGTCAACTAGCTGATGTTGAATCCATAGAAGTTGAGCACAGCAACTTCCTGCAGCTACATATTCTGACTCAGCTGTGGAGATAGCCACACTAGTCTGCTTTTTGCTGCTCCATGAAATTATTCTTCCACCTAGGAATTGACAGGTTCCAGTTGTGCTCTTTCTATCCTCTTTGCATCCTGCAAAGTCTGCATCTGTATAACCTGTTAGATCAAAATCTCCATTCCCAGGGTACCAGAGGCCTAGATAGGGAGTGCCCTTTAGATATCTCAATATTCTTTTGACAGCAGTCAAGTGAGACTCTTTAGGGCAGGCTTGATACCTGACACAAACACATGTAGCATACATAATGTCAGGCCTACTTGCAGTCAAGTATAGTAGGGAGCCAACTATCCCTCTATACAAGATTTCATCTACAGGTTTCCCTGCATCATCCTTGCTAAGAGACACACTTGACCCCATAGGAGTCTTCATGGTACTGGATGAATCCATACCATATTTCCTTATGAGTTCTAGGGTGAACTTGGACTGACATATGGACAAGCCACTTTCAGTCTGTTTAACTTGGAGACCCAAGAAAAACTTTAGCTCTCCCATACTACTCATCTCAAATTGACTTTGCATAAGCTTTGCAAACTTTTTGCAAAGGCTACTTTCAGTAGACCCAAATATAATGTCATCTACATATATTTGGACAAGTATGACTTTGCCTCTAGATTCCCTAAGGAATAGAGTCTTATCTATTTTCCCCCTTGTGAACTTGTTCTCAATGAGGAAACTAGATAGGGTTTCATACCAAGCTCTAGGAGCTTGTTTTAACCCATATAATGCTTTCCTAAGTCTATAGACATAATGAGGTTGAGTTGGATCAACAAAACCTGATGGCTGCTCCACATAGACTTCTTCTTTCAAATTACCATTTAGGAGTGCTGACTTGACATCCATTTGGTATACCTTGAATCCTTGATAGGTTGCATAGGCCAAGAACATCCTTATGGCCTCCAGTCTGGCTACTGGGGCAAAGGTTTGATCAAAATCAATACCTTCTTCTTGCCTATATCCTTTTGTAACCAGTCTTGCTTTATTCTTTATGATGACCCCTTGTTCATCAACTTATTTCTGTAGATCCACTTAGTTCCTATAACATTATGGTCTTTAGGCTTTGGAACCAGCTCCCAAACCTTGCACCTTTTGAACTGATTAAGTTCTTCTTGCATAGCTTCAGTCCACTGTGGATCTTGTATAGCTTCTTCAAATTTCTTAGGTTCTATTTGAGACAGAAAACTAGAATATACTGCAGCATTCTGATTTCTGCTCCTTGTCTGAACTCCTTGTCTTGGATCTCCAATAATCAGCTCTACTGGATGATCTCTTAGATGTCTGTGGGCTGGAGGCATCCTAGCTTCAGGTTGAACTTCTTCAGCATCTGCATCATGCTGTACTTCTTGTATTTCTTCAGCTATTGGCACATGTAGTTCTCCCCCTGGACAACTGCTATTGCCTTCTACTTGCTGTCTTAACTGCAGCTGACTTATTGAATGTTGGGGCCTTGCCCTTGGACTTGGACTGATCCTGAACAGTCCTAGTAGGTTTAACAAAACCCAGTCCAGCCTTACCTTTGTGATGAGTAAAATCATCAATCAAAGGTAGAACTGATTTAGGCTTTGAAAACTTTGCAACCAGTTCTCTCTCTTTCTGAAGATTTGTCTCCAGTTTCTTAATTTGATCATTCTTAAATGTGATAGTACCCATCTGAATCACTGTAATGTGTTTCAGCCTAGCTATCTCATTCAGTTTTTGGTCAAATTGCTTCTCAAATTCTGTTGCAGCAGCCTTGAGATCAGCAATCTCCTTTGCCTGACTTTTGGCAAGGGACTTGCTTTTCTTATAAGCCTGTAACAGCACCTTATATTCATCTATGAGCTGATGAATATCATCCTCAGACTCAGAACCACTTCCATCATTTGATGAAGATGATTCTGATTCTGAACTAGAACAAGAAACTGAACTTAGAGTTGGACTTTGTACCTGACTAGGTCCTGGCTGCTCCAGGATTTTGGTACTCTCAGTCAATGCCATCAGTCCTTGGCACTGGCAGTCTTCTTGTTCATGAATTGATTCCAAGATCTTCATAAATTCTTCTTCTTCTTCTTCAGCAAATAGCCCTATGTAGGCTTCAGCATCAGTATCAGTGTCTGAAGAAGAAATATCTGAAAGAGTCTTCTCATTCTTGGCAACAAAAGACTTCTCTTTCTTCCCTTTGAAGTAAGTCTTTTTCCTGTCACTGGATTCTTTTCTTTTCTCAGGACAATCAGCAATGACATGACCCTGTCTATTGCAGCAGTAGCATACAATCTTTGATCCAGTTGCCTTGCTTGTCTTTGTCTTCTTCCTGTCCTTCTTAGAAGGCTTTTTCTCCTGATACAAGACTTCTTTTCCCTTGTAAGTAGATGGTCTGGACCTCCACTGTTTCTTTTTCAGGAATTTCTGAAAGTGTCTAGTGAAGGCAGCAAAGTCTTCATCACTTTCACTGCTTGTAGACTTTGCACTGACAGCCCCTTCTGACTCAGATTCAACTACCTCTGGAGGTGGAGTTGATGACTTAGTTCTGCATTTTCTGGGAACTTCTGTCTTGAAGGCAATAGCCCTTTCCTTGTGCTCAGTCCTAGTAGATTTCTCCTCCTCTTTCCTCACTATCAGCTGCATCTCATATGACAATAACTTGCCAAACAGTGTAGGAGGAGGAATTTCTCCCAACTTTGCCATTTCTCTTATGGCACAGATCTTGGTGTCCCAATCTTTGGTTAGGGACCTTAGGAATTTGTCATTTAGTTCATAGTTATTGAACTCTCTTCCATAAGATATGAGTTCATTAACTATTCTATAGAACTTCTTGTAGCATTCAGTGATGCTATCTCCCTTGCCTTGCCTAAAGCTCCCATACTCTTGATTAAGCAAGGACTTCCTATCTTGCCTAACTTCTTCAGAACCTTCCATATAGATAATGAGGGTATCCCACATTTCTTTTGCTGTTTTACAGTGAATTAAGTTCTGAAAAGTTGCATCATCAATGACACTTACTATTATGTTTTGTGCCCTCTTGTCCATAGTGGCTAGGCCAATTTCATCCTTGGTCATCTCAGAGAAATCCTTTGGAGTCCTCTGATTTTCATCCAATACTGAGATCTTCATTGGCACATAAGGCCCTTCCTTAACTGTGATGTAGATTCTTGGGTCTGAGGCCTCCATAAATAGCCTTACCCTTTCTTTCCAGATCCCAAAAATTTCCTTTCTGCAAATAGGTAATTTCATGGAACCCAATTCTTTATGATTTTCAAAAGAACCCATGGTTCTTGATTTTCTTGAAGCTGTTTTCTGACTTAGACTGTTTCTGCCAAACAGGATCTCCTTAGACTGTTAGTCTTTGTTTTGAGGAACCTGGCTCTGATACCACTTGAAAGATATGGTACCTAAACACCTAGAGGGGGGGGGGGGGGTGAATAGGTGACCTAATCCTTTTCTAACTTTGTTGGCAGCCAAACAGTTATATCACAAATTTCTAAGTAGTCTATTACAGCAATCAGCAAAAATCAAACATACACAGCACATTCACAGCACAGCACACAATGATTTATAGTGGTTCCCCAATCTTTGGGTACATCCACTTTCCCCCTTCACCTATCTAGCAGTGTACTAGATTCGGCCTAACTTCTCCACTGTCTCAGAACCCAAATAGGTTCCTACACCTCAGGCCCAAAGCCTTACACCTCAGCTTTCTCCAAAGCCTACACTCAGCCACAAAGGCCTACACTCAGCCACCCAGGCCTACACTCAACCAATCAAGGCCTACACTCAGAGTTCTTCAACTCCTACACTCAGGCTCTCAAGCCCTACCCTCAGCCTTTATAAATTTAGGCTTACAATGCACTCAGATCCAAAGATCCTACAAGTTAAAATAGTATTACAACAAATAACTCAACAACTCAAAAAATAAGAGAGGAGTTGTGAGTTTCTTGCTGAGTTCTTGGAAGAACTCAGATAGATCCAAACTGACTTAGCTTCCTTCAAAGCTTCTTGAGTAGAACTGAATAAGTCTGAATCCTCTGCAGTTGTTCCTTGACCTCTGCTTCTTAAGATCCAGATGCCTCTGAATCCTTCTTCTCAGCCTAGTTCCAAAGACTGAATTCTTGATTGGAGCTCTCTCTCTCCAACTTCTTAGATCTGCAGTTGGACTGCCAGATCTTCTTGTGTTGATACACTGTGTACCACTTTTCTGATTACTTGAATAATCTGATCAATTACTTCAAATAGCTTCAACAACAACTACCACTATTTCTCTAAACTGTGGGTGCCTATTTATAGACATTCTTCATGGTAACCGGCTGGTCCGGTTCATAACAGACTTCTGACTTCCCTGACAGTTGCTGTAGACCGGCTGGATCGGCAGCTGTCATATCAACCAGTCACTTCTTGAAATTTTCTAACTGTCAGATAGTGTCGAGACTTTCTGTTCTTAAGTGTCGACACTTATAGACCAAGTGTCGACACATGCTGTGTAAGTGTCGACACAAGTCTACAAGGTGTCGACACAACTCCTTGTATGTCTCGACACAGATTCTTCTGCATGTGTCGACACTGAAATTGAGTGTCGACACAAGTACTTGTTCTTCATTCTTTAACTGTATTCTTCTAAGTGTCAACACATCTCGTTTGTGTCGACACCACTTCTTGTGTTGAATCTGTCAAGTGTCGACACTGCTTCTTGGTGTCGACACAAGTCTTCAATACAGATTCTTCAGCTGAGTGTCGACACATTCCCTTAGTGTCGACACTTGTACTTAGAATATATTTGTAGATATTTCTGTTCTTTGCTAAGTGTTGAGTCTTTAGCTAAGTGTTGATTCTTCTGGTAGTGTGTCGACACTTGTGCTGAGTGTCGACACATTCTTCAAATGCTGACTCTCCTGCATAGTGTCGACACATTGTGTTGAGTGTCGACACTTACTTTAAATGTTGACTCTTCTGCATAGTGTCGACACATTGTGTTGAGTGTCGACACTTGTACTTGGACTCTGCAGACTTTTGCTGAGTGTCGACACAACTCCAAGTGTCGACACTTTCTGATGTAGACACAGCTCTTCTAGGTGTCGACACTTCTGCTAAGTGTCGACACTGCTTCTCTGCATTCTTCTTCACTGAGTGTCGACACAGCTCCTTGTGTCGACACTTTCTGTCTGGTGTCGAGTCTTCATCCCGGGTGTCGACACAATGACTCCAAGTGTCGACACTGCTTGTCTGGGTGTCGACACAAGCTTTCTCAAGTGTCGACACTTTCCCTCTGGGTGTCGACACATGGACTTAGAAAGTTTTAGCTTCAGTCCAGTGAATACCTAACCTGCACAAGTAACTCAAACATACATCAAATACATTATGATGTATATCATTGAGATGGGTGAGGCTTCTTCAAATCAGGTACATTTGACCAATGTACCCAACATAAGACTATCCGCGATAAGTTCTCCATGAAGCGGCTGTAATAGCTGGCAAGCCCCAAAAAACTCCGAACTTCCGCTATTGTAGACAACACAGGCCACTCTCGTATAACAACAATCTTCGCCGGATCCATCGTAATGACCTCTCCACTGACTATATGACCAAGGAATGCTACTGAGGACAACCAAAACTTGCATTTGGAGAACCAGCGTACAGTTAATTCCTCCTCAGCATCTCCAACACCAAATGCAGATGCTTAAAGTGATCCTCCTCACTCTGCAAGTACACCAATATATCGTCGATGAAGACGATCACAAAGTGGTCTAGGTACTCCCTGAAAGTCCTGTTCATCAGATCCATGAACACTAACGATGCATTAGTTAGCCCAAACAGCATGACCGTAAACTCATAATGCCTGTATCTCGTACTAAAAGCTATCTTGGGGATGTCACTCTCCCTTATCCTCAGCTGATAATACCCGAACTTAAGATCCAATTTCTAGTGCACCGATGACCCGACTAACTGATCGAACAGATCATCAATCCTTGGGATCGGATACTTGTTCTTTTCCATTAACTTGTTTAGCTCTCGGTAATCAATACAGAGTCGCAAACTTCCGTCCTTCGTCTTCACAAAAAGGACCGGTGCGCTCCAAGACGACGAACTTGGATTCACATAACCGTGTTCCAAAAGCTCTTAAAGTTGTACCATCAGCTCCGCCATCTCCTTAGGCGCTAGCCGATACGGAGAGCGTGACACAGGTTTCGCACTTGGCACTAGTTCGATGGTGAAATCTATCTCCCGCTGAGGTGGGGCTCCAGGGAGATCACCAGGGAACACATCAGGGTATTCAGAAACCACTAGGATGTTGTCCAATGTAGGCTTAGGCTTCGAAGCCTCCACTAGCGTGAAGAACAGCTCTGCACCAGCACGAACTGCCTTAACCACCTAAAGAGCAGACATCAAAGTCTTGCTCGAACCTTTCAAGCCTGCAAACATCGTCTCACTACCAGTTCCCAACTTAATCTCCTTGCGATTACAATCAATATATGCTTGCTGCTCCGAGAGCCAGTCCATACCAAATATCACGTCGAACTCCACCAGCGGTAGTAACGATGCATGCAAATCGAACTGCTGACTCACAATACGAATCTTTACACTACAGTCTCTATCCGCGCGCATCGAACACCCATTCAGCAACAACACATCCAGTTTGTCCTTTGCCATTGAAGAAGGTACTCCGATGCACGATATGAATCCTTCGAACAAAAAAGAGTGCGAAGCTCTTGTATCAAAGAGTGCTCTTGCCGTATTATCACAAATCAAAACGAAGCTTATTCAAGCAGTGGTAAGGTAACACGCGCAAGGTAACAAGTATTTAAAACTAACCTTCTATAAATTTAAACAGTACCTGTCACCACATCCGCTTGCTTGATGGCCTCCTGCTGGCCAAGATTGTAGACTCTAGGTTGAGCCGGAGCATAATGGGATGCATTTGAATTCACCGCCTTGCCCTTATCCTCATAGGTTGCTCCCGGCTTCCTCTCGGACTTGGGACGTCCGCTTCAACAATCTCGGGCATAGTGTCCCAGCTTTTTGCAAGTATAGCATGTGCCCTGGGTTCGGACTGTAGTCGCCCCAGATGCACCAGAAGAAGGGGTTGGACCCGAAGTCCTAGCCTTTTTATTCCACTTACGAAACACAGATTTTGAGGAGTTCAGCACTTTGAACTCCGACCCCTTTGTAGTAGAGTCTTTCTTCGCTTGCACATTCCTCAGATCCTTTTCCAAAGATCGGGCCGTATTGACCATGGTCAAGAAGCCCTGCGTCATAGGCCGCAAGAGTAGTAGCCTTAGGTCATCCCTCAGACCTTCATAGAATCAGTTTGTCTTACGCTCCTCATTACCAAAAGTAGAGCTAGCGTGCCGACCCAACCAAGTAAAATCGTGGAGATAGTCGTCCACGCTACTCTCTCCCTGCGTCAACCTCTGGAATTTATTCTCCAATGCAATCCTCTGAGCCAAGGGAAGGTACCTTGCCAAGAACAGTCTCGAAAATTCTTCCATCGAGACGTCCGTAAGTTGCCTTCCCCTCAAGTGATGTAACTCCAAAACTTCCCACCACAACCTTGCATCTCCGTCCAAAAGGAACGTAGCTATGGTGGTCATCTTCCACTCTTCTGTTTCAGTAGCTGTCATGACTCTCTTAACACGTGAGAGCCAATCCTCAGCTTGGGATGGGGTTCTCGTCCCCGAGAACACTGGAGGATTGAAGCCCATAACATGTTTGAGCTGCCTTTCAGTTGATCTCATAGGCACCAAAGGTTCCACCACTACTTGCTCCACCCTTCTCGGTTCCGCTGCTTGAAGCGGTACCTGCTCCACCGCAGGAGCAGGATGCTGCATTTGCCTTACAGGCTGCACATTTATCATAGCAAATACCACCTCAGCCACAAATCGTATGGTTTCTACCGAGGGAGGTGTTGCATGCACATTATTCAGTGCTCTACTAGCCTAAGAAACCGGGCATTCTGACGGCCCTGCACCACTCCTGGTCACCTATAGTTGTACAAAACACCATTAAGCGACCATAAAAAATTGCAAAAAGCAATTATAGGAACACGCAGGTTCCTCAAACATGTGTATTTTCATTCCTAAGTGGACATTCATGGGTTCTTTTATGTTATAACGATGACGCACACACATGTGCTCACCACCCCTTAAAATAATTCGTCCACAGATTCATTTAAGTTGACCGAAACCAGTGGTCTGATACCAAATTATAACACCACCTATCCGTCACATAACATATAACAGTAGGTCCGGCCATGGACCGACGCCATATACCATAGATAGACCGGAAGGTTACACAATGGAAACCATCATGCCAATAATCAACATCCTACACAGAGTACATTCTAGCGAAATCAATTTAAAATTTGCAATAATAAGAACCCAGCCAACAACATAAATGTCCACTACATAAACCCAACAGGAATGAACGTACAAATACACAAGTACATGGCCTTATGGCCTTACAATAGTTTACTCAAATATAAGTGTCTTCCAAACCTCGATACACAGGCCGGTCACACATGAGAAACAAAGTAATCATTCAAATATTAGGCCTTCGAGGGCCGGCTCAGCAACATGGGCTATTGCCCGCTATTTGCAACTAGGCTCCGCAACACCTGCAAGCAACAATCCATCGAAGCGGTGGCAAACAAAAGAAATGGTCAGCTAAAGCTGACCAAATTATAACGACCCCGCCCTAAACTCGGGGCGGCGATGCTCCTTCCCTGCAATGCATTAGTAAAACCAAGCAAGATAGTGAAAGTACAATTTAAGCACACTTCACCACAGGCATAGGCACACACGACCACACACCCCGTGCTCTCAGGGCACTTATACGGTGAACTCGGTCCACCACCTCCCCTAGGACGACAAACTCATGAGCATTTGAGTCTTTCCGGCAAAAGTCACGTCAATTAAAGACATCGACAACCTCAGACCCGCCATCTATGCCATCAGTAGGCCCCTAAAACCGAACTGCATAGAGCGGGAATGGTTCCACTCAACCCGTTGCTCACCTCGCCACGATAATTTAAGTCATCGGCGCGGGTCAAGCTTCCCCGAATCCCGTGTATCGAACACACAATATTACATAACCAAGTTATATACAAGTTGGCTCCCAGGCCACCAAGATGGCAGAACCAGGCTTCTGCCCAGTTTTCTGGGTGTACCTTGAGGTTAGTCCCCAAGGATCCCTGTTGCAATCTACCGCGTAGAAAACCCAAAAAAACAACCATCGGCACGGAGTCTTCTCCGGCCATTCATGCAATGCAACATCACCGATCCAGACCAACTTGTCTGGGTAGGCTTCACACATCATGCCCATGTTCGTTTCTCGATTACGGACTCTACATGAAAAACAACGGGGACTATTCATGTCTACCCGAAGGAACACCTCACACTCACCGCATACTCGCGAGAGCGGGCTTCCTATGCAAGGTAAAAGAGGACTTCACATGTCCAAGATGAGAATTGTTACCCTAGCATTCCTCTTTTGCGCCATGAAGATCTATGCGGATGAAAAGCACCGCAACGTCCTCGCCTCCACAGATCCGAACTCGGCTTGCGATTTGGGGCTTCGAAGCTCCACCTGAGGCCGGATCTCTAATCCTTCTTCTTCCTTACTCTCCCCACTCTCTATAAATTTAGAAAGAGTGATCAAATAGAATGAGGGTTTCTAAACACTATTCCCGGGTATATCCCAGCAAGGACAGTCCGGAGCCATTAGATCCCAAAATAAGGAAACGGACGGCCACAATTCGCACTTAAAATCCAAAACCTGGGCCGAACACGGCTTGTGAATCGCCCGTGTCCAAGGCCATGTGCTCCATTCGACGCCGAAACCATTGCATCTTGAAAAGTACACGGGCTCTCGACACACCCGTGTGAGGATTGATATGCCCGTGTCATCCAGTACACGCCCGTGTAGATGGGTGTGTTCCTCCATCGACACAGGACCAACACCAACCCGAGGAGAACACGGGTATTCGACACGCCCATGTCCCATTTGACACTTCCATGTCAAACCCAAAAATGCTTAGGCTCCTGGCCGTGTTTCTCCTCCGACACAACTCGACCAACTACCCGTGTAGGACACGGCCTGGGAGACGCCCGTGTCCTAGGCCGTGTTCGCTGTTCGACAATCGTCGACTGCAATTTCGTCGACCACACAGCCACCGTCGAACCCGAGCACGACACGGCCCTGGGACACTCCCGTGTCCCAGGCTGTGTGACCCCTACCAAGTTCCAAACTTGGCCCAAAATGTCACCCATCCCTCATTTGAGTTTTGGGGCGTTACATGCATCTACGAAACTCATAAAATAAGTTCCTACTGAACATTTGTCTAGGAAATTTATCAAATGTCTCCTTCTCTTGTCTATCCAATCATCTGACATAAGAGTGAAACCATATCTCCTCCAATATGCTTGATAGTTTGTCTTCATCTCCATAAATTTATCTTTTGTATTCAATAATAAAGGGATTTGCAAATCATAATAGCTAGGGCCTTCATAACAATGCCCGTACTATCCAATTGCTTCAAGCATTACTTCAAAACTTCGTAACTTTGCTGCATTAAATGAAATTCTGCATTCAAAAACCAATCAGCAACATAACTATCAACTTTCTTTTTCTTTTCAGCAGATCTAAAATATCTTTCAATAGTAGTTTGTGCAACACCTTTAGCATGCCTATCATCAACTATATCTTCAGGAAAACGTCTCACATGAGCATTCATAGGGCTTTTTTATGGTAAGTAGATTACCTTTCTCTTTTTAGAACTTGCCCCAGAACTTGGGATAAATGAAGATTTAGCTGTAGATAGTGCTGAGATACATTCTGTGAACCTATTCGCTCTATTTCTTATTTACTCTCATTATTATCATTAACAGTCAAGTCCATATTTTCTTTTTTTATCATTTAAAGCTGAATACATCTCAGCTATTATTTCAGAAGATGTCTTATAACACTTTGATACATCTCCATACCCATCATATATGTGTTGTTTCAATCTTTCAATTCTACATTTGATCAATCAATCAAACAAGTTACATTTAACAATATTTTTATCATTCAGGTCGGGCCAATATCCATACTTTCATCTAAGATCCTTTGACTTTTCTTTTCTTTTAGAATCTATTTTTGGATCAAGATCATTACTATCAATGGATGGATCAAGACTGTTATTGTTTTTATTTGTCATCTTTCACAAAAAAGAGTACAAGACCTATATAATGTAGAGTTATATATCCCAAAGAGACTCCAAGCTTATTGATATTTTCAAACTAGAAGAAATAAGCACATGATAGAGTGAATATATGATAAGTTATACCATAAAAATTATGGAGAGCAAAGAAAGTCATTGTTCTACACAATAAACAAGTTAGAAGGCATGCTTAATTTATCTCATATTATTATTTGCACAGACTGATTTTATAACCACAAATCTTATTTTGAATATTATTAATTTTCTCTTGCACAAATTGTGTCACTCCGTCATAGATTTGCAACAAAAAAATTGTTAAAATCAATTCAACATAATTGTATCATTTATCAATCTATACACAGTTAACTTACCAATAATGACATTGTCATAGTCCTAAAAGCATCAACTATATCAATCATAAAACATACAATATAAAACCCACATTGAATACTATCTTGTTGATTTGGGTACTAGAAAAATAAACATGAAAGAAATAGTGCCTAACCACCTAGAGGGGGGGGGGGGGGGTTGAATAGGTGTAATTTTTCTTTTACTTTAAAGGCAGAAAATCTATTCTATAATCTAAGCATCAATTGCAAATTCTACAGCTTTCAGCACAGCAATCACAGAAACAATCATTCAAGAGTGCACACAGAGTTTATAGTGGTTCCCCAAGGTCTGGGTACATCCACTTTCCCCCTTCACCTATCTATCAGTATACTAGATTCGGCCTAACTTCTGCACTTCTCCTCAGATCTTACAGCTCAGAACCCCAAACAGGTTCCTACAACTCAGAGTGTCCCCACTCTTATAACTCAGGCAAGCTGCCCTACCTCAGCCTTCACCAAGGCTTACACTCAGAGAACACAGTCTCCTACAACTCAAGCACAAAACCCTACCACTCAGTCTTCAACAAGACCTACACTCAGGGAATAGATTCTCCTACACTCAGGCTCAAAAGCCCTACCTCAACCTTTATAAATTTAGGCTTACAACTCAGATCTCTTAGGATCCTACAAAAAGATAATAATGAGTTTTTATGTTACCACTCTGTTTGAGAGAATGAAGAGGGCAACCTTCTTGATCAGTTCTTGATAGAACTGATTTCTGAGATCAACTTTGTCTTTGCTTTCTTCAAGGCTTCTTGAGTCTGAACTCAGTAAAAGTTGATCTTCTTGAAGTAGTCCGGCTGGCAACTCCCTTCTTAAGATGAAGAATTAAATCTGGATCCTTCTTTGCAGTCTGGTTCAGAACCTGCTTCTTAAGAGATTTGATTAAACAAGTCTCTTTCTTGACTTCAATTACCGGAGTTCTCTCTCTCCAAGTAAATCTGAAGTTTCTTCAAAATACTGATTTACAGTTTTCTTTGGATTTGTATTGATCTTCTTAGTCGTCTGAAAATTCGTCTTTTTCTGTTGAAGGAGAAAGCCTTTATATAGTCTTCCTCCATGGTAACCGGCTGATCCGGTTTCTAACAACCTTCTGACAGCTTTGACAGGTGTAGTTGACCGGTTGAAATGACATCTATCAAGTCATCCAGTCACTTCTTGAAATCATTGTCTCTGTCTGAAAGTGTCGAGACTGATCTTTATTATGTGTCGACACAAATAGACTAAGTGTCGACACAAGTGAACAAAGTGTCGACACTAGCCTTGATGGTGTCGACACAACTCCTTCTGTTGTTGTAACAGCTTCTCGACACAGCTTCTGTTGAATGTGTCGACACTGATTGAGTGTGTCGACACAACTCCTTCTGTTGTTGTAACAGCTTCCCGACAGAGCTTCTGTTGAATGTGTCGACACTGATTGAGTGTGTCGACACAAGTACTTATTCTTTAAAACTTAGTTGAATTCTGCCGTGTGTCGACACATCTCCTTTGTGTCGACACAACTTCTTTTGTTGTTGATACTTGCTGAGTGTCGACACATCTCCTTTGTGTCGACACAAATAATTCTTTTACTTTAACTTTGTTGAAGCTTGCTGAGTGTCGACACAGCCTCCTGGTGTCGACACATTTGATGTCGACAATGCCTTCAGTGTGTTGACACAGCTTCCTGGTGTCGACACATTTGATGTCGACTAAGCTTTTCTGGGTGTCGACACTGCCTCTAAGTGTCGACATGATTTATGTTGACTATTCTTCACAGTGTGTCGACACTGCCTGTATGTGTCGACACATTTCTTCTGGTGTCGACTCTGCCTTTCCTGGTGTCGACACAAATACTCCAAGTGTCGACACAGCTTTTCTCCAGTGTCAACACAAGCCTTCATAAGTGTCGACACTGCTTCTCTAGGTGTCGATACATGGACTTAGAAACTTTTCTGCATTTCCTGCACTTACTTAACCTGCACATATAAACTCAAAACACATCAAATACACCTTGATGTATATCATTGAGTAGGGTGAGGCTTCTTCAAATCTGGTACACATTTTCCAATGTACCCAATAATCTCCCCCTCTTTGGAGAATCATAACCCTTAGTCAATGATATACACCATTCATAACAAATACTTAATATGATGTATAACAGTATTATATGACATGATAAATACTAAACAAAACCTGTAACACAAATCATCACAGAATAAATAATGCTAACATAGAACAAGCATTAAATATGTTTTGTTATAACTTCCAATAGTTTCATGAACAGAGGTTTACATAGATGTTTTAATACTAAAGATTACAAAATGTAAACACAAGAAAATTCTATTCTATGGCTGCTCTGGCTCCTTGATGACAATGCCCTTGCCAGATTGAATCTTGGCTTGAACTGGAGCATCAGTGTCATCAGCAGGCTTCTTGCCCTTAAGATCTTTATTTTTCAGCTCTTCACCCCTTATCTTTTGTCTCTCAAAATAATTATAAGGCTTAGGGAAATACTTGTTAGGCTCCTGCGCATTAGGAGGTAGCTTCCCAAGTTTAGCCTTTCTTCTATACTGCACTATGACTTCTTGCCTGGCTTCATGTTTTCTCCACTCTTGCTCAAAATACCATTTGCCCCTCTCTAGGATATTATCCTTTGCAGCCTTCCAAGCAGTCAGTATGATATTTCTAGAAGTTGGGTTCCACTGTTCAAAATCAGGCCTTAACTCTATCTGTTCTCTGAAACTCTTCTTAGATAATTGAGCTTCTTGCTCTTTAAAAACTTCCTCAGGCATAGGCTTATCTACTTTCTCAAAAATAATATTCTTATTACCCTCAGGAGGGCTGTACATAGATTGGACTTATTGATTAATCATTTCAAAATCTGCAGGAGGATAAATGACTTGTGCAACTTCAGCAGGCTCTCCTCCAAAAATAGCAGGGTGAATGCCAGATTCAGCTACATTGTCATCATCACAAAGAGGTGGATATCCAAGAGTGGCTCTGATGCTATTGGAAATCCATTTAGCATGATCAGATCCAGCTTTGACTAAAACCCTCTCCCCCTTTATGACTTCTTTAGCTATGTGATCTTTGAGATCATCCTTTTGCAATCTGACTTGTCCATCTATATAATTAACTCCATCTTTATAAAATCCCCTCAATTTCAGCAGCAGTCCAAAAATAACCTTTTGGGAATCTGTAATAGCAGTTTTTATAGCAGTTATTCCTTCTTGTAATTACTTGTCAAACTCAACCTTTGTAGCAGTCCTTGCTTCAGTCTGAGCAGCTGCAAGAGTCTTCATTTCAGTTACTATCACATTATGTGATTCAGTATTCATTCTAATCTGATTCTCCAGGACATATCCTTGTTTTACTGCCATATCATCCACCCGTGTCTTTATCTTTTCTTGATGAGTGGCTAGGTAAACCACTGCATTACCTCCTTTATGAAAACAGTCAGTCAGTTTCTTCTTATTTTGATTCACTTCAAATCTTATAGATTTTATGTCTTGAGCTAGATCAAATTGAAGTGATTTATGTCCTTCATCCATATATTTTTCTAGAGCCTTCCTTTGCTCATCCATTTTGATCTGCAAAGCCACCAACAAAGAGCTGTAATCAGCTGTTGGGGCAGGCTGTGGAGCAATAATTTGTAAAGCTTTCTTGTAGGTCTGGCTTCTCCTTCTGAAGACCATAAGTTTTCTCTTCTTAGTTCTAGTAGCTTCTTCATCCTCAGAATCAGAAGTAATGGCAATGTCTACTCTATCCTTTGGAGTAGGTGGCAATTCCTTCTCTGCCCTTGGTAGCTCCTCATCATTCCTTTGATCCTCATTCTTATTTCTTGCAGTCCCCTCATGAAACATTACATGCTCCCCCTCAAGATCTACCTTCTCCCCCTCAAAAACTGCTTTCTCTCCCACAAAATCAGTCTGTAATAAATCGGGGAACAGCTCTTCTAGAGTAAATTCTTGTTGAGTAGGGACTGGAGAATCTCTTATCTCAGGAGCATTATCAGCAACTGATGTATCTTCCATGACAACATCTTGTAGTTGACTATGTAACTGAGTTTGCTGATCAACATTAAGTAAAGACTCAGTTAATACTTCATCCTCAATATGCAAAATTGATTGATTAATGTCATGTATTACCTCAAGGATTGTTTGAGTTGCCATGTCACTGTCTAAGTGAGTTGGCTCTTCCACATGCTGAGGCTCCCCCTGGAGTGAATCCAGGTGGATGAGGATAGCAGATGGTTGCTCCCCCAGCCTTTGTGCATCTCCATTCCTTGCTGGTGACTGTCCAGCATCATTAGAACTGAAAACAACTTGCTCTTCTGAGCTACTGGATGATTCAGGAGCCACTATGGCTTTCTTCTTCTTCTTCTTCTGTTGAGGAACTTCCTTTTCTGGAGTAGGCATGTTCTTGGTTAACACCCTATCCCATCTTGAGATAATCCTAACATCCATTCTCCTCATGTTATTTATCTTAGAACCTGCAACTTGGTTCATCACTTCTGGAATAGTTCCAGCCAAGTATAAACTAATAATTCTACCCAGATTGGGCTTCTTCAGACTTTTCTTAATCTTGTCAAACATTACTGCTGACCAATCAGTTTTTAGTTTGAAAATGATCCTTGTCATTAAATTGAACATGTGAGCTGATATCC
This sequence comes from Platanthera guangdongensis, assembly GCA_039583875.1. Lineage (NCBI taxonomy): Eukaryota > Viridiplantae > Streptophyta > Magnoliopsida > Asparagales > Orchidaceae > Platanthera > Platanthera guangdongensis. Next base: position 44,834,732 of record CM077157.1, on the reverse strand, counting down.
TATCATGCCCACCTGGCTTGCATAAAATCACCTTCCCTACTACTTCAGACAAGAACTTGCCTTGCATGTTCATGCCTTTCCTATTAAAAAATGATCCAATCTTCATGGTTGAATCAAGTCCACACAATTACAGTGTCTCTCTTGTCTTAGATGTAGGTACATCTTCTTCCTCTTTAGTTCTTGGTAGATGTAGAACCTTTCTTAGACTCTTCTGGGTGAGTTTTACTTTTTCTCCATGGACTATGGATTTAATCTTGAGTCCAGTTTCATCAAGAGTAGCTGCACCAAAGAATTTGAGTACCTCCTTCTTCTAGATCTTGGTTGGCTCAGACACTAGATACTCCAACCCATTCTCTGTAATTAGGGTTACTGTCTCCTTAATTTCAGATTCCGCATCATCAAAGGCATGACGTACTAGCTCATATCGTTCATTCACGTTCTCTTCAAGTTTGGGCGCCATTAGGGTTTTGAGAAATCTTGAATTTAGGTGAGAGAGTTGTCGACACAAAGTCTTGGTCTCGAAACAATGGAAAGCGTGTCGACAAACAATGTTGAAGACCTATTTATACCTTTCTAAAAGCGAAGGTGAAAAGGCGCGACAAAATACTATAAATGTGTCGACACTGTTGAAAAGTGTCGACACAGACCACTTAAGTCTCGACAACAGTGTTGACTTTTATGTGTCGACACCAATTATGATGTGTCGACACTTATACATCTGCGTTCGACGATTAGTCGATACTGCACTCGACGATATTAGTGTTAAACCTAAGTGTCGACACCAACCTGGATGTGTCGACACCTACTCTGTATGTGTCGACACTTATTTCTCAGAAGTGTCGACACAGACTTTCTAGATGTGTCGACACCATTTCTCTGAAATGTCGACACCACTTCTATGTGTCGACACAGACAACTCTTGTGTCGACACTATTTTACTTAGCCAATTTTTATCAAACTATTCTAAGTTCAACATTCTTAATTCAATTTTGAACTTATTGAATTTAGTTTCATCAAGGGGCTTAGTAAACATATCAGCTATCTGATTATCTGTTTTAACATATTCTAGGGAAATGTCCTCTTTTTCTACATGTTCTCTAAGAAAATGGTATCTAATTTCTATGTGCTTAGTCCTACTATGTGAGACAGGATTATTAGCTATAGAAATTGCACTTGTAGAATCACAAAGTAAAGGTGTTCTACTTACTTGAATACCATAATCTACTAGCTGATGTTGAATCCACAAAAGTTGTGCACAGCGGCTTCCTGCAGCAACATATTCTGACTCAACTATGGAGATTGCCACACTAGTCTGCTTCTTACTGCTCCAAGACACTAGTCTTCCACCTAGAAATTGACAGGTGCCTGTAGTACTTTTTCTTTCTTCCTTGCAACCTGCAAAATCTGCATCTGAATAACCTGTTAGTACAAAATCTCTATTCCTAGGGTACCAAAGGCCTAGATAAGGTGTGCCCTTAAGATATCTCAAAATCCTTTTTACTGCAGTCAATGAGATTATTTAGGGCATGCTTGGTACCTAACACAGACACATGTAGCATACATGATATCTGGTGTGCTAGCAGTCAAATATAGAAGGGAGCCAACTATCCCTCTATACAAAATTTCATCTACGGGTTTCCCTGCATCATCTTTGCTTAGAGACATACTTGATCCCATAGGAGTTTTCATGGTAGTGGATGATTCCATACCATACTTCTTTATTAACTCTAGGGTGAACTTAGACTGGCATATGGACATGCCATCTTCAGTCTGTCTTACTTGGAGTCCCAAGAAGAACTTAAGTTCCCCCATACTGCTCATTTCAAATTTACCTTGCATAAGTTTTGCAAACTTTCTGCAAAGATTACTTTTAGTAGACCCAAATATTATGTCATCTACATATATTTGGACTAGGATAATCTTACCTTTAGATTCCCTAAGGAATAGAGACTTGTCTATTTTCCCCCTTGAGAATTTGTTCTCAATGAGGAAACTAGGCAGGGTTTCATATCAAGCCCTTGGGACTTGTTTCAACCCATACAGTGCTTTCCCAAGTCTATAAACAGAATCAGGTTTAAGAGGATCTACAAAACCTGAGGGCTGCTCTACATAGACTTCTTCCTTTAGATTTCCATTTAGGAAAGCTGACTTTACATCCATTTGAAATACCTTGAACCCTTGATATATTGCATAAGCAAGGAACATTCTAATAGCCTCCAGTCTTGCTACTGGTGCAAAGGTTTGATCAAAATCAATACCTTCTTCCTGCCTATATCCCTTTGCAACAAGTCTAGCTTTATTCTTTATAATAATTCCATTCTCATCCAATTTGTTCCTAAAGATCCACTTTGTTCCAATAATGTTGTGGTTATTGGGTTTTGGAACAAGCTTCCAGACCTTGCATCTCCTGAACTAATTCAGCTCCTCTTGCATGGCATTAATCTAATGAGGGTCTAGTACTGCTTCTTCAAATTTCTTTGGTTCCACTTGTGATAGGAAACTGGAGTAAAGAACTGTACTCAGATTCCTGCTTCTTGTTTGCACTCCTTGTCTTGGATCACTAATTATCTGATTGGCTGGATGATCCTTTAAGTGTTTATTTGCTGGAGGTAGTCTATCTTCAGGTTGAACACCTCCAGCCTCTTCATTAAGCTGTACCTCTTGGTATTCTTCAGCATCTAGAGAGTCTTGTACTCCCCCTGGACAGCAGCCACCATTTTCCACTTCCTGAGTTGCAGTAGAACCTTCTGCAATGGTAAGCTTGTCCATCTTCTCATTTATACCTGTAGATCTACATACACTACTTGACAACTCACTGTTAATCAGTCTTGTTTCATCAAATACTACATGTATAGACTCTTCTACAACTTGAGTAATCAAGTTATAGACCCTATAAGCCTTACAATTGTTGCTGTACCCAACAAAGATCCCCTCTTGGGATTTGGCAGCAAACTTGGTTAGATAAGACTTGCCATTGTTAAGTATATAACACTTGTAACTAAAGATCCTGAAATAGGATAAATTTGGTTTTCTGCCCTTCACAATCTCATAGGGAGTCTTTTTGTGGCACTTGGTGATAGTAGCCCTATTGATTACATGACATGCAGTGTTTACTGCCTCAGCCCAGTAATATTCTGGGAGAGAAGTGTCACTCAATAGAGTTCTACCAGCCTCTATCAATGTTCTATTCTTCCTTTCAGCAATACCATTTTGCTGAGGTGTTCTTGGTGAGGAAAATTCCTGAAAAATCCCAAATTCTTCACATAGTCTTGTCATACTTTCAGACTGAAATTCAGTACCACGGTCACTTCTGATTTTGACCACTGTACTGTCCAACTCATTTTGAATTTGTTTAACAAAACTATATAAGACACTTGGGGTTTCAGATTTTTGTCTTAGAAAGAACACCCAGGAATATCTAGAATAGTCATCTACTACCACAAATATGTAGACCTTCCTACCTAGACTGTGAACTGGCATAGGACCAAATAGATCCATATGCAAGAGGTAGAGACACCTCACTGAATCCTTATTTTCAAGGCTATGAAAGGTGGATTTGGTCTGATTGCCTTTTTAACAAGCTGAGCATATCCCATCCTTTATACACTTAACATGAGGACCATTCCTCACTAACTCTTTGCTAAAGAGTTGGCTAATAGTCTTATAGTTAAGATGAGCCAGCCTCTTGTGCCATTTAACCCAATGTGAGACTCTCTCATCAGCTACAAGACAAATAGAAGAAACATTATTCTCACACACAAAGTCAAGACAATAAACATTCCTCTTCCTATATCCCGTCAAAATGATCTTTTGATCATTTGACCTTTTGATATGACAACCATTCTTGAAAAATGAGATATCATATCCTAAATCACTCAGTTGATTTATACTAATGAGGTTATGTTTCAAACCCTTCACATAGGCCACTTGAGTGATAATAATCTGGTTACTAGAAATGTTACCAAAGCCTTTGATGATTCCTTTCTTTGAACCACCAAAGGTAACTTTAGGGCCATCCTTGATAGGTGTGTAGTCCTTCAGCAACCCCCTTATTCCAGTCATGTGTCTGGAACATCCACTGTCCAAGTACCATATTGGGGCATGACCACTTGGACTCACCTGCAATAAAGACTAGTTAACCTTAGAACCCAAATGAGTTTTGGGTCCTTGGTTCAAGTTAGCCTGAAATCTAACAAATCTGCCTGTAGGTCTTCTCACAGGCAGACTGTTATTCTCCTTGACACTAGAATTGTGCCAACAATCTATGGCAAAGTGGCCTACCTTGCCACAACACCAGCACTCAAACCTGTTGTACCTTTGTTTAGGTACATCCCTAGCTGAATTATTTACAGTAGGCTTCTTATTTTGTGCTGGGGCTTTGCCATTAGATTTGGACCTAGCAGTCCAGGCAGGTTTTTTAAACCCTAATCCAGCCTTACCCTTTTGAGGTACAAACTCATCTATCAAGGGTAAAACAGATTAAGGTTTAGAAAAGCTAGCCACAATCTCTTTCTCTTTCTGAAGTCTAACCTCCAGATTTCTAATCTGATCATTCTTGAATGTGATTGTGCCCATTTGAATAACAATTATGTTTTTCAATCTGACAATCTCATTCAGTTTTTGATCTAACAACTTCTCTGAATCTACTACAACCAACTTAAAATTAGCAATCTCCTTTGCCTGAGTTTTGGCCAAGGTTTTGCTTTTCTTCAAGGCCTGCAACAAGTCTCTATATTCATCAATTAACTGATGAATATCTCCTTCAGATTCAGACCCACCCACATCACTTGATGCAGATGTATTTGACTCTGACTCAGTACTATAAATTGAACTAGAAGAACAACTTTATACCTTACTTGGTCCAGGCTGATCCTGGATCCTGTCTCCTTCAGATATAGCCATCAGTCCCTTGCACTGATGGTCTTCATGCTCATAAATTGAGTTCATTAGCTCCATGAACTCATCTTCTTCCTCTTCAGAAAATAATCCAATGTAGGCTTCAACTTCTGATTCTGAAGATGACTGGTCTGTCAGACTCTTATCTTTCTTAGTAACAAAGGACTTTTCCTTTTTGCTCTTAAACTGAGTCTTCTTTTTGTCAGCTGACTCCTTCCTCTTTTCAGGACAGTCAGCCACTACATGTCCCTGTCTATTGCAGCAATATCACACAATCTTTGAAGATGTAGCTTTGCTTGGCTTGGACCTGCTTCTGTCATTCCTGGATGACTTTCTCTTCTGATAGTAGTCATCTTTTGGCTGAGAAGTGGAAGGCTTAGACCTCCACTGCTTCTTCTTTAAAAATCTTTGAAAGTGCCTAGTAAAAGCAGCAAAGTCTTCATCACTTTCACTGCTATCCGAACTCTTGCTATCTGAATTATCTGTGACAGTCTCAGCAATTATTTTAGGTGGAGATGGAGACTTGCTTCTATACTTCTTAGTGGCTTCAGTCTTGAAGGCCACAGACTTTTCCTTGTGCTCCACTATAGTATTCTTCTCTTCCTCCTTTCTAACCATTAACTGCATCTCATAAGATAACAGTTTACCAAATAAAGTTGGAGGAGGTATACCAGCAAGTTTGGCCACCTCCCTAATGGCACAAATCTTGGTGTCCTAGTCCTTAGTCAGGGATCTTAAGAACTTGTCATTCAGCTCATAGTTGCTGAAGTCTCTTCCATAGGACATCAACTCATTAACAATCCTATATAACTTCTTATAATATTCTGTAATGCTATCAGACTTTCCTTGTCTGAAGCTTTCATATTCCTGATTTAACATTGACTTCCTATCTTGTCTTACTTCCTCTGATCCCTCCATATAGACTATAAATGTGTCCCACATTTCTTTAGAGGTTTTACAATGAATTAAGTTCTGAAATGTTGAATCATCAATGACACTGACAATTATATTCTGCGCTCTCTTGTCCATAGTGGCCAGGATGATTTCATCTTTAGTCATTTCAGAAAAGTCCTTGGGAGTTTTCTGATTTGCATCCAGAATGGATATCTTCATTGACACATATGGGCCTTCTTTGACTGTAATATATATCCTTGGGTCAGAAGCTTCCATAAAGAGTCTGACCCTCTCTTTCCATATGTCAAATATCTCTTTTCTACATATTGGCAATTTCATTGACCCCAACTCTTTGTGATTCTCACTAGAACCCATTTTCTTGATTCTTTCTTGATTCTTAAATCTGCATTAAGGATCTCACTCTGACTGTTAAGTCCTTTCTTGAGGAACCTCGCTCTGATACCACTTGAAAGAAATAGTGCCTAACGACCTAGAGAGAGGGGGGTGAATAGGTGTAATTTTTCTTTTACTTTAAAGGCAAAAAATCTGTTCTATAATCTAAGCATCAATTGCAAATTCTACAGCTTTCAGCACAGCAATCACAGAAACAATCATTCAAAGAGTGCACACAGAGTTTATAGTGGTTCCCCAAGGTCTAGGTACATCCACTTTCCCCCTTCGCCTATCTAGAAGTGTGGTAGATTCGGCCTAACTTCTACACTTCTCCTCAGATCTTACAGCTCAGAACCCCAAACGGGTTCCTATAACTCAGAGTGTCCCCACTCCTACAACTCAGGCAAGCTGCCCTACCTCAGCCTTCACCAAGGCCTACACTCAGAGAACACAGTCTCCTACAACTCAAGCACAAAGCCCTACCACTCAGTCTTCAATAAGACCTACACTCAGGGAATATATTCTCCTACACTCAGGCTCAAAAGCCCTACCTCAGCCTTTATAAATTTAGGCTTACAACTCCGATCCCTTAGGATCCTACAAAAAGATAATAATGAGTTTTTATGTTACCACTCTGTTTGAGAGAATGAAGAGGGCAACCTTCTTGATCAGTTCTTGTTAGAACTGATTTCTGAGATCAACTTTGTCTTTGCTTTCTTCAAGGCTTCTTGAGTCTGAACTCAGTAAAAGTTGATCTTCTTGAAGTAGTCCGGCTGACAACTCCCTTCTTAAGATGAAGAATTAAATCTGGATCCTTCTTTGCAGTCTGGTTCAGAACCTGCTTCTTAAGAGATTTGATTAAACAAGTCTCTTTCTTGACTTCAATTACTGGAGTTCTCTCTCTCCAAGTAAATCTGAAGTTTCTTCAAAATACTGATTTACAGTTTTCTCTGGATCTGTGTTGATCTTCTTAGTCATCTGAAAATCCGTCTTTTTCTGTTGAAGGAGAAAGCCTTTATATAGTCTTCCTCCAAGGTAACCGGTTGATCCAGTTTCTAACAACCTTCTGATAGCTTTGACAGGTGTAGTTGATCGGTTGAAATTGCAGCTATCAAGTCATCCAGTCACTTCTTGAAATCACTGTCTCTGTCTGAAAGTGTCGAGACTGATCTTTATTATGTGTCGACACAAATAGACTAAGTGTCGACACAAGTGAACAAAGTGTCGACACTAGCCTTGATGGTGTCGACACAACTCCTTATGTTATTGTAACAGCTTCTCGACACAGCTTCTGTTGAATGTGTCGACACTGATTGAGTGTGTCGACACAACTCCTTCTGTTGTTGTAACAGCTTCTCGACACAGCTTCTGTTGAATGTGTCGACACTGATTGAGTGTGTCGAAAAAAATACTTCTTCTTTAAAACTTAGTTGAATTCTGCTGTGTGTCGACACATCTCCTTTGTGTCGACACAACTTCTTTTATTGTTGATACTTGCTGAGTGTCGACACATCTCCTTTGTGTCGACACAAATACTTCTTTTACTTTAACTTTGTTGAAGCTTGCTGAGTGTCGACACAGCCTCATGGTGTCGACACATTTGATGTCGACAATGCCTTCAGTGTGTTGACACAGCTTCCTGGTGTCGACACATTTGATGTCGACTAAGATTCTCTGGGTGTCGACACTGCCTCTAAGTGTCGACATGAATTATGTTGACTATTCTTCACAGTGTGTCGACACTGCCTGTATGTGTCGACATATTTCTTCTGGTGTCGACTGTGCCTTTCTTGGTGTCGAACAAATACTCCAAGTGTCGATACAGCTTTTCTCCAGTGTCGACACAAGCCTTCATAAGTGTCGACACTGGTTCTCTAGGTGTCGACACATGGAATTAGAAACTTTTCTGCATTTCCTGCACTTACTTAACCTGCATATATAAACTCAAAGCACATCAAATACACCTTGATGTATATCATTGAGTAGGGTGAGGCTTCTTCAAATCTGGTACACATTTTCCAATGTACCCAACAAAACTATTGGTAAACATTTTAATATCAAATTTTAAATATTTTTAGAAATTACAATACATATAACTTACCGGCTTCCACTTTAAAATCTTTGGTTTTTGAAAATTAATATGCCGATCCATTGCCAAACCCTTTAATCTCGGAAGATCTTTGCTTGGCTGCTTCCAAAAGTACGGCAGGTTATACCACCTTTGCTATAATAGAGACACATCCTGCTTCGTAGGACTAAAAGCCTCTAAGAGCGGGTCTTTTAGTCTACTCAAAGACCAATGATGCCTTTACACAAGGTGTCTCTTTGTGAGGTCGACCCTTCATCGAGTTCGAGAGGTTGACGTTTAGACTTGTTCTTGATAGTTCCTCCAGTTCGAGGAGAGGCGCACTTGGGGGTAGTTAGGTTGACTTACAAGGGGGGAGCTGATCTCGACTTCCAATGGCGGGGCTCGGTCTTACAAGGACGCTTTAAATCCTAACACATCATCCTGTTGTCTGCTCTGGGATTTTAGCAGAATCAGGTAGGAGACAAGTTTCCCAAATAAATTGTGGGGATTTGTGGAGATTGACTTCACTGCTTCTAGCTAACTTGAAATGATTCGAACAAAGAGGGCAACTCAAACCAACCTATATTTCAGGGGGCGAGGATTTTTATTAAATTGCAAAAGCAAATTTACATACAAGTAATCATTATACGTTACCGTTAGGGATAGAATGTTTTCAGGTCATCCCCGCTCCAAGCATTTCCTAGTAGATCTCCTTGATTTTGCAAACAATAACCTCTAGTGGATAGAGCCTCTTGGATGATGAATGGTCCCTCCCAATTAAGGTTCAGCTTGCCAATGATCGCGTCCACCTTCTTCATGACGAGATATCCTGCAATGAACTGCTTAATACGAACATTTTTGTCGAATTATTTTGTCATTTGCCTCTTGACCTTCTTTTGGCGGACATAGGCTAGATATCAAAGATCTTCGATATAGTCAAGAGAAAGCCTATGAGCGTCTTTGTTCTCTAGGCGCCATTCTTCACTACCTTCTCCCACTGTAATGACTCTTGGGCTTTGGACTTTGAACTCTACTGGGATGAGAACCTTAGACCCGCGGGACAACCTGAAAGGTGTTTCCCCCATGGCCAAGTTATGAGTTGTTCTCAGAGCCCATAAGACCGAAGGAAGTTGCTCTGCCCAGTTTCCTTTCAGGTTGGTGACCATCTTCAGAAAGTTGGTGATCAGCTTGTTGACGAACACCTATCTGTTGCTCCGTAGATGGTTGACATAGACAAATTGAAGATCTATTACTAGTTTCTTGCAAAAGTCTTACAGCTCCAAGCTGGCAAATTACAGGCCGTTGTCAGTGATGATGGTGAGAGGGATCCCGAATCTAAAGGTGATCTCTCCCCAGATAAAATTCTCTACGATCTAAGATGTGGTCTTGACAAGAGCTGTCTCTTCGATCCACTTAGATAAGTAGTCGATCATGACGAGAACAAACTTCCTCTGATCGCTAACATGGTGTAAAATGCCTATCAAATCCATTCCCCAGATGGAGAAGGGATAAGGGGCGATGATTGAGCAAAGCTGTTAGGCCGGCTGTAATTGGAGTGGAGAAAAGAGCTGACACTCAGAGAATTTCTTTGAGAAAGCTTCTGCATCCTTCTGAATGGTCGTCCAAAAGTAGTCGTGACTCAGAATTCTCCGCTCCAGAGTGTGAGCCCAGAGTGGCTGCCATACTCTCCTAAATGAATTTCTCTGAGCACTCGAGAGATTTCTGATTCTAACAGGCATCTGGCCAGGGGGCCCGAGATGGTTTTGCGATATAGCTCTCCTTTGTACAGCAGATAGCAGGCCGCCTTATAGCAAAACTTTCTCTAGTCTCCCTTGCCGGTATCAAGATGGCCTGTCGTTAAGAAAGTAACGAGCTAGTCCTTCCAAGAAGCTCTCTGCTCGATCTCCATCATCTACCCTTCCTCGGTGGACTGTCAAAACTCGAAACAACTCTGTCACAGTTCCGCCGGCCCTTGGGTCATAATTGGCCTGGTAGTCTATCTCTGAGTTCTCTTCTCTGGCATATGCTTGACGAAGAACGATTGGAAACCTCTCACCAAGACTTTAACCTTTGCCAAATATCTCTGCAGGATGGGGTCGCACACCTCGAACTCTCCCCTGATTTGTGAAGCGACCACCATTGAGTCAGTGAAGGCCTTGAGATCATGGATCCCTGAATCCAGAGTGAGACACAAACTTACTACCATGGCTTTATACTCCACCTAGTTGTTCATGATATGGAAGAAGATATCGACTGCTTGCTCAATCCTAGTTCCCTGAGGGCTCACCAGCACGACCCCTGCCCCAACTGAGTCCTTGCCCAAAGCCCTGTCCATGAACAACTTCCACAAGATTAGATTGGAAGAGCCATCATCTCCTCCTGCCTCGCCCGAGAAGTTGGCCAGAAAGTCTGCCACTGTCTGGGCCTTGATCGCCACCCTTGGTAAGAAAGAGATATCGAACTTGCTGAGCTCTACCGCCCATTTTTCCAACCTTTCTGAGTGCTCCACTCCATCCAAGATACTTTACAGCAGATGATCGGGCATGACCTTGGTGGAGTGAGCTTGAAATTATGGGCGGAGCCTCCATGTCGAAGTCACTAAGGTGAAAGCTAGATTCTTTAGGATAAGATACCTCGTCCCTGCTTGCCTTAGTACCCTACTCATATAGTAGATGGGGAGCTGCCTCTTCCCCTCCTCTCCGACGAGCAAAAAGCTGACTGCCTCCGCTCCGCCTCCTAGGTAAAGGAGGAGATCTTTGCCTTCTTGTGTATCTTGGAGTAGAGGAGATTGAGTTAGCGGCTGGTTGAGTTTTCCAAAAACCTCCTTACACTCCACAGTCTACTCAAAATTCTGGTTACTTCAAAGAGTTTTGAAAAATGGGGAGAAATTATCTCCCACCTTGGATAGGAAGTGGCTAAACCTGTCAACCTTCCGATCAACCGCTGAACTTTCTTAGAATTCTTTGGGGATGCCATCTCCAGAATGGTATTCAATTTATTGGGATTAGGCTTCACCCCCTCGGAATGAGGAGGTGACCTAAGAACTCACCCTTCCTGCTCTGAAGATGCACTTGCTAGATTGAGTTGTATCTTGTACTTCTGCAGAGTCGCAAAGGTCTCCACCAGATCCTTAGTGTGCTTCACGATGCTCCTGCCATTCACTAGGAGGTCATCCATGTACACTTCCAGATTCCACCCCTTTTGCTCCTTAAAGACTTGGTCCATCATTCTTTGGATGGTTATGCCCGCATTTTTTTAGCCCGAAAGGCACCATCCTATAGCTATAGAAACCATCGACGGTGATGAAGGAGATGTCGCGACAGTCAGGGGGACGCATCTGGATCTATTAATACCTTTAAAAAGTATCAAGGAAACTCATCACAGGAAAACTGACAGTTGAATTATCCAGTACATTGATTCGGGACAAGGGTAGCAATCCTTCAGGCAAGCTTTATTTAACATAAAAAAGTCAATACATAGCCTCTAACCCTCTCTGACCTTCTTAACCAATATAATATTGGAGACCCAGCCTGAATACTGGATCTCTGAAATGAAAACGGTTTGCAGCAGCTTCTACACCTCTTCCCTAATTTGCTCAGCTAGCGTAACGACACTCTTCATCTACTTCTGACGGATGGGGGTAACCTTGGGATCCAGGTTGAGGCGATGACATACAACTTCTGCGTAAATTCCTGGCATCTTTGCAGTTCTCCATGCGAAGATGTCTACGTTCTCTTGTAGATAGGCTGCCATATCCATCTTTCCCTCCAACATCAAGGTTCCTCCAATCTTCAGCAACATGGGCTCTCATACCTTGGAGATCACCTCCACTTCCTTTATCTCCTCCGCAGCTCTCAGCCTATCCTCCCTTTGTAGAATTTTCTCCAACCACTCTATGTCCTCCATCCAGCTGATGGTACTGACAACGCTAAGATATCACTCCCTGGTAGCTTTGGGATCACCTCAGACCATTACTTGAACATCACCCCTATAATACTTCATACACTAATGATATGATGATGGAACCACATTTAAGTAGTTGATGAAGGGTCTTCTGAAGATCGCGCTATAGCAATTCGGTGCATCCACGACAATAAACCTGTATCAGATTAAGGTGTTACAAAGGGTCACCAGAAGATTTGCTCCTCCTTCCACCTTCTTCTCTCCGGAGAAGCCAAAGAGGTGTCTTAATGCAGCTAGGATCCGGGACACTTTGACCCGCAATTCGATGAATGTCCTCTTGAAAATGACATTAATCGAGCTCTTGTTTTCCTCCAAGATTCGGTCAATGGTGAAGTCCTCAATGATGGCTTGGATGATGAGAGAATCATGAAAAGGATTTGCGTTCACTGACATGTACTCCTCAGAAAAAGCGATCTCTTATAACGGTAGCGGTGCTTGAGAGGTAGAAGCAACGCTCTTGCGGTAAATCTGATAGAGGCTTCCCTTGAGGGAAGCTCTAAGCCTGACTCCTCCGTAGATCACTCCTACCTGCCCTCCTCCAGGGCCTTGGACCACCTCCCCATGACCTTCGTGGTCGACTCTATCCTCGTTCCTCCTCCTCCCTAGATCTTGGAATGCTACCGGCCCTGCGGGGGCCTCTTACGTCAGCTGATCCCTCTCCATCGCTCCTGCTCCTAGCCTCCTCCTTGCTTCCCAAAACTCGGGACACACCAAGGTTATATGCCCCTCTACTCGATGCAGATTGCAGTAAAGGGGCATCTCCTTTGCCTTATTCCTCACCGACTGGATCCTCCTGCAACACCTGTTCTCTTGTCAGGCAATGACCATCGCCTCCTCCTGAAATGTTCCCTACCTTCTCTCTAGTTGGTTGTCATTTCTCCTCTCCTGGATCAGATACTAGGGCCTTCCTGGTGGCCTCCACTGGGGCTGGTTCACGAGATATTGGAATCGCTATGCCTCCTCCCTCCTCTCTAGAGCCTCTATGGGCCTTCTCTCCTCTTACCTGTGAGGCCTCTCCTGCCTCCTCTACTCAACCCTCTTGGGCTCTTCTCTTCTCCTTGGCTCCTCTCTCCTTTGCTCATCATGCCTCCTCGACATGACCCTGGCCCTTACTTTTGAAGGTTCTCCTCTCTCCCTGCGATGACCCAATGATGACCTACTCTGGATCTTACAAGGATGACTGTGGCCTCACATGGCGTCATTCAGGCTGCAACCCAAGCATCCAACCCCTCTCCATCAATAGGCGCGTTGTTGGTGGCCACAACCTCCCTTTGATGAGGCAAACTCGATAGTCAAGCACACATCACAGGGACTTCCCAGGAGGTCACCCATCCCAGTACTACTCCAAACTAAGCATGCTTAACTATGGAGTTTTTAGACTTCTAATCACAATTTGAGAGCTTGAATATCGAGTTTGACTCATCAAAGGGAGGTTGTGGACACCATCAACCCACTTATTGATGGAGAGGGGTTGGGTGCTTGGGATGCAGGCCGAACGATGTCAGGTGAGGCCATAGTGATCCTTATGAGATCTAAAGTGGGTCCGCACTAGGTCGTCACACTCCCTACCTCCCAGGATCTCCCCATCTAATCTCACCAAGAAATCCCGGTTCTTCTCCTCTCCCTGCGCAAACTTGTTTTCCCTTTAGATCATCTCTTCAAAAGATCTTGGGGGCTTGGAGACGATTGCTAGACTAAAGAGACCCTACTTTAGGCCAAACTTCAAGGTCAGCTGCAGGGTAAAACCATCCACTTCCTCGATTTCCAGGACCTCCTCCTAAAAACGGTCGATGCAGTGGCCAAGACTCTCATGCTGCCCTTGCTTGATTTTAAAATTAGCGGTTTTCTCCTTCTTTTGCTTCTTGGATATCGCGAACCTTGCCATCAAGCCCCGATGCAGGTCTTCAAAGTGGTAAATGGAACCTCTGTACAGCTGGTGGAACCAGTCTCTCGCCTTCCCCTAGAGGGTGATGAAGAAGAACCTGCATTTAAATGCATCAGTCATGCTGTAGATAGACACCATATCCTCAAACCATTGGAGATGCCTGACCGGGTCATCTCTGCCAGAGTAGTAGCTCAAGACGAGCTCTCTAAAGCTTTTGGGAACTAGGGTTACTAGTACTTCGTCAAAGAAGGGACTCCTCCATCATTGGTGATGATGGTATTCAAACTCACATGTATCTTCCTCATACTCCCTACCCGACCGAGTATCATGGAATCTCATCAGATCTTCTATGTCTTTAAAGCTGGTCCCCGGACAGCTCACCAGATAGTACTGCAATTGCATCGGTCGCTCCCGATCCTCCCTTTCTTGCGACGAGGCGAGGTCGCCGTGACATTGGGGTGAGGAAGGAACCCTACTAGGATACTCCTTTTGATCCTCCTGGAAAACTTCTCAAACACTGTCATAGTCACAAAGTTGTCTCCTCTTGCCGATTTGCTGACTCCTGCTGAGTTACCAGTTATATCCTCATTCTCGCCTCCATTCACCATTTCGCCAACTCGCGAAAATTTCCTCCTTGGAAATGATCCATGGTCACCACACCAAAGTGTTGAAGCCGGGAAAATCCCTACTCTAAAATTTGAATCAAGACATCCTAAGATTACTAGTCCAATGGTTGGGCTCGATGGCTTAACATGCTAAAATGCAAAAATAGGGACAACAAAAAGGACCCTAGGTGCTGCAGCAAGGAGGTCCCACCACGTACCCGGATGCTTTGAAGAAGCTTCCCCTCCATAACCAAAGATGGTCGAGCAGGGTACAAGGTAGACTCAAGCTGGCAACCAAGTCAAAGTGGCGACTAAGATGGATAATTGATGATTTTCTTTGCTAACAAGTGATAACTCGATACAGATTCATTCTACACTCTAGTATAAACTATGTAAATGGGAATAAGCTAGATTGAATTAACTTTCAGGCAAGTGCACCTATCAATCATAGTATAAGAGAAATCTACATCTCGTGTCGTATTCCACATGGCCATTTCAAATACTCGTACTCACCCTCACTCTATTATCGTACCAACAATTAAAATTGATTTTTAATCTAAAATTAACCTAACTATGACTATTTAGATAATTAAACATTGGAGAATTCAAGATGATAAAAAAGCCGAAAGTTATGAGCAATTACATGAAATACTCATTCATTAACTCAATTTTACGTAATCATGAAATAATAAGACTATCAAATTTGTTGTAATGTAAATGGTAAACATCTATCGAATTCTCTCTCGAGCAATTCAAGATCTAAACCTAAGTTAGTAAATTTTCTCTCGAACAATTTACAATACTCAAGTCTGCATTAGTGGAAACACCCTATCTACTACATGCATTCATGAAATCTTATCTCTAAAATACCATGAATCCATTTATTCGTATTCCAAGTATCCAAACAACATATCTCTCGATCATGAAATTTGAATTACAAAAAGATTTAACACCAAAATATGAACATGTAACTATCATTACAAACTTCTAATTTCTCAATCTAGAGATTTGCAATTCATGTAAACCAAATAAGCAATTCATAATTAGGAAAAATCTCTTTGGTTGCAAGCCTACATACGAACAAATTACCACAAATTCGATGAAAACAAGGCGATACATGATTAACAAATTGTTCCAAATTAAAGTTCATGCAAAATAAAAGATAACTAAAGTTGAATCACCAAGAGATAGGGAAGATTAAAAGGGATTAATGAAAGATTAAATGCATACAAAAATACCCTTCAAATCTTCCTTCTCTTGGATGCTCCACTTCGTGCTCCAGAAGTTCTCCCCAACGAAAACTGATCCAAAAGTCCCCTCTCATTTTTCTACAGGAATTTTATAGTCTCTTAGCAAATAAAGTCGAACACGGGTACCAACACGGCCGTGTGTCAGGCCGTGTTGACAGTTCTAGAGCAGTTCCCCACAAACAGGCGTGTCTGGTAGTGGGCCGTGACAGATGACACGGGTACTGACACGGCCGTGTTGTTCTTCATATTCTCCAGACACGGGTCGGTCGACAGTCGTGTTCAAATTTGACACGGGTAGGCACACATGCGTGTGCCTACCATGTGAGTCTCTGTCTTCTACGTCCAATTTCTTCAATTCCAGGGCACATAGGACACGAGTATTGACATGGCCGTGTGTCTACCCGTGTGCGCCAAATTTTTGTCCTGTCATCAGCCATGTTGACTCCGTGAACTCCTCTGTTTGCTCTAAGACTTTTAGTTCCATTGGTTGGCATTACCTGCATTAGAAAAATGAAAGGATAAATATATAGCTTAATACAAGGAGTAACCAAAAATCCTAATTGTGCTCTCCTATTCATGATAAGACAATTTCTCAACTAATCTTGCGAAATTACTACACAGAGAGGTAGAAAATAGTGGACATGATTACAATTATGATAGTAAAAAGCCTATCATAATCACACTCATTAAATACCCCCAAACTTAGATGTTTGCTTGTCCCAAAGCAAACTAATTCAAACACATGGGTTACCAATAAATAATTTTATCTCCACACACTGGTTTCTATGAATTTAAATGAGACTTTGATGATGTAATCGTATAGGAAATAGTTTAGCAGACGTTTCTAAGTATAAATTTATCTTAAAATTCCTCCAATATATCTTTTAACTATCTTTCACTCTTTCCTAGAAATAAAGGTATAGTCATCTATGACAAATGTGAGGAGAAAATAACAATCTCAATAAAATACATATTAGTATTTCAAAACTTATAAGTACGCATATTGATGGTCATGAGCTTACCCTTTCCACACCCTCTCCACGACACTAGTTAGACTTAGTGAGGTCGGATCCTTGAGACTTTGTATTATGGTGTAGCCTTTTTGGCTTAGGATAGAAGATTATAGGTGAGCTAATCAAAGATAGATTTAATGGATTTTGTTTTCTTTTCTTTCACACCTAAATCTCGATTGAGACTTTTGTTGGAAAATACCTTAACATACGTTAGTGTTATAAAAACACCCCCAGACTTTGCAATTAGTATACTTCCCACATTTTTGAAGCATACTCTAAATATTTATTCTTCTTAACCAAGAGGCATAGTAGGGATCATTCCTAGTGGGTGCAAGTATACACGCACTCAGGCCACGTATCACTGCCTTTTTTTTCTCTTTTTTTGGGTTCATAGTAGGGATCATTCAGAGTGGGTGCAAGTATACACGCACTCAGGCCACATATCACTACGAACAAACTCATTCCATGAAGAGCTCAATGATAGGTATGCTAATAGGTAAGGATTTGGCCTTGGTGACTTTTAGTGGTAGAGTTTCAAAAGGATAGGGATTAGGTCCAAATTTTTGTTTTTTAGGGGGTATAACTAACTTGAGTGTTATGATAGAAAAATTATTATCAGTTGTAACCATGTCCATCACAATAATTATAAAATGGAAGAAAGAACATCCACCCCCAGACTGAGAATTTGCAATGTCCTCATTGCAATATAAAGTGCTGAAAAAGTAATTTCACTAAGAATAATAAAAAACAACTGCTATCATCAAAATAGAAGAGTACATGTAGGAACCAGGAGCGGACATGAAATCATATATAATATCTGAAATACATTAATAGAAATAAAGAAATACTACAATACACAGATACATGTCAAAAGTAAGGCGGCTAGTCGGTCTGGTCGTCTGGGAAGTGTGGCTGGCCAGGAGCTGTCGACTCTCTAGGAGTGATCCCCAAGTGGTCCCTGATCTAAATGAGGAGGTCCTCCGTCCGCATCTGCGCCGCCTCGATATGCTGTAAGTGCGACGAGAGCTTGGTGTCGAAGAAATGTCGAAACTCCCGTGAATACCGCGAACGAGGTGGAGGGGGAGCAGTAGAAGACTCTCCATGATCATACGTGGAATGGGGCAGAGGTACCAGAGGCACATCGAGGTCAGGATCCACCTCGTCGTCAGTGTCGTCCTGCGCGTGCGGTCCACGCCTCGCAATAGAATATGTAACGCCTCCCCGGCCCTGACGGGAGGTGATGAGATGGAGGGATCGAAGGCTGGCCATCGTGATGGGCACGGTCTTCTCGACCACTGTCATCGGGGGGAGGTCTGATAAGATGCCTATGTTCTTCACCAGGTGAGTGATGTAGGGTGCTACACAAATATACCCTATGCGGGGGGTGTCGACCTGGTGGAGAATGAACTGGGCAAGTAAGAAGCCTAGGTGCAGAGGATAACATGACGACATGCTATAGAGGTACAACAAGTCCTGCTGATTGACAACGCTGGAGCTTTCGTCCCGGCCGCTCAAAGTATGGCTCATGAGGTGGTGAATGTAATGGAGGGAGGGGGAATACAACTGGGACGCCTTTGACCTCTTGGCCTCATATGGACTAAGGTCAAAAGTGAGCCGAGCCCAGGTACCGCCGACAAGATCGTGAGAGGGGAGGTTGAAATGAAGGTCGGAGTAAGCGGCACTAAAGAGGAAAGACGCCTCATACACCCCTAGGTATTGGGTGAACTGGAGTGTAAATGGTGCCCCCTACTTGAAAGGAGATGACCCCCTCGTGCTCGCGATCAGAATCAATCAGATTAGGCCTAATATTTAAGTAAAATGAGGACATGAACTCGAGTGTGAGTTCCTTGAAGCCTAACTCTTCTATCGCAAAGAATTGCTCCCAACCCATTACATAAATTAATTCCCGGACATCCCCCGCTAAGTTTATTTCTTCTAATACACTCCAATCAATGGTGCAGATGCCTTGAAATTTCTATGATTGGAGGCGGTTGTAACGGGCGGAATGCGCAGGATCGGTGAAGACTAGCGGCATAGCAGCATCACGTCGCTCTGTAGATAGAGCCTGGAGCTCCGGTCAACGACGGCGACCGCCTTAGCCTCTTCCAGAAGACATTATCTGTGGAGAAAAGTAAAAGATTTTTGTTATGTTTAGTTTGAAAATGAAAATGGGAGAGTAAGAACGTGGAGAAAAGAGTGGAGAGGGAGGAGAAGTCAATCATAAATAAAAAATGGTTACCACGGAGGGAAGATTGAGTAGAGGAGGCGAATCCGCAAATTTTGGAGGCAAAGAACACTCAAACCGAGCTCTGGTCTTGGAAGAAACAGGAGGATTGGCTGTAATCAGGAGATGGAAAGGAAGGAAAGGACACGACCCCTATATATAGTAGGCGAACACGGGTGCGCACACGTCTGTGTGCATACCCGTGTTGAGGAATCTCAGCCTCGTGAAACACGGGCTGTGGGGGGCCGTGCGGTCAAACTAACAGGAAACAGCGCGGCAGGCGAACACGGGCCACAACACGACCGTGTGTGGACCCGTGTCATATATGGCACAGCGCATAAAAACACACGGGTTGGTGGGCGACGTGGGCGTGTACCATCCGACATGGGCGTGTCGGATGTGTCGACACAGTGGTCTCGATGATCGTCGAGCGAAGAGACGCCATATGACACGGCCAGACACATGGGTTGGTGTGAACCCGTGTGGTTCTCGGGATGAAATCGTCCTATTCCAGATTTAAGTGACACGGCTGGGCCTGAGGCTGTGTTGAGCACACGGCCACCCACACGGGCGTGTGGTGACCCGTGTGCGCCTCTAAAATTCGAATTTTTCCTTAGGTGAAATTAATTACAGAATTTTTTTTGTTTTTATAATGTAAATTTTTTTCTTATAACTATACTTATACTAAAAATTTTAGAACTTATGAACATTACTATATTTTCATAATCCTAATCTAGACGGAGGCAGGTCTCTTGACGAGTGAAGTCTTTAGGGAGCTCACCATAATAAGGCTTCAGTCGATGTCCATTAACCTTAAAATCTCCCTTCTCAGGGTGGGTAAGTTCGACGGTACTGTAGGGGAAGACTTCTTTAACCTTGAAGGGTCCGGACCACTTAGACCTTAACTTGCCTGGGAATAAACGAAGACGGGAATTAAAAAGGAGGACTTGGTTACCTTTCTGAAATGTCTTGGGTTTGCGAAGGTGACGGTCATGAAATAGCTTGGTCTTCTCCTTATAAATCTGGGAGTTCTCATAGGCCATGGTTCTCCACTCATCTAACTCGTTAAGTTGAAGTTTACATTTCTCCCCTATAGAATTAGTATCAAAATTGAAAGAGCGTATCGCCCAATACGACTTGTGTTCTAATTCTGTAGGCAGGTGACATGATTTTCCATAGACTAATCTAAAGGGGGTGGTCCCTATAGGTGTTTTGAAGGCGGTCCTATATGCCCATAAACAATCGTTAAGTTTTCTAGACCACTGCTTCCTATTCCCATTTATAGATTTTTCTAGGATCCTCTTAAGCTCTCTATTGGAAACTTCAACGTGACCACTAGATTGTGGATGATAAGGAGTGGCTATCCTATGTGTAACTCCATACTTTTCCAATACTTTATCTAGCTGCGAATTACAAAAATGTGAACCCCTATCGCTAATAAGTGCACGTGATGTGCCAAATCGTGCAAATAAGGATTTTAAAAATCGGACTACTACCCTACTATCATTAGTAGGCAAAGCTTGTGCTTCAACCCACTTCGATACATAATCCACAGCTACAAAAATATATTTATTCCCCAAAAAAAACTGTAAATGGTCCCATAAAATCAATCCCCCACACATCGAATACTTCACATTCAAGAATATATTTTTGTGGCATTTCATGTAATTTAGAAATATTACCAACTTTCTGACAAGAATCACATGAAAGCACATACCTTTGGGAATCCTTGAATAGAAGGGGCCAATAAAAACCAGAATCAAGAACGTTTTTTGTCGAGCAATTTGCTCCATAGTGACCACTGGCAGGGCCTGAATGACAGTGCTCCAAAATTTTCCAACCTTCCTCCGCTGATACACACCTTCGTATAACAGAATCTGCACATATCCGAAAAAGAAAAGTGTCCTCCCAAAAGTAATACTTCAAATCAGAGAAAAATTTCTTTTTCTTTGAAGGTATAAAAATTCTTTTGGAAGAACCTTAGTTACAAGATAGTTTGCATAATCCGCAAACCGTGGATAATCAAGATACATATTTGTAGATATGACAAATAGTGATTCCTCAGGAAATGTATCAGAAATTTTAGATTCATCTAACACTGATCGTAGTGGATTTTCTAAACGTGAAAGATGGTCTGCCGTTAAGTTTTCTGCTCATCATTTATCCCTAATTTCTAAATCAAATTCTTGTAATAAGAAAACCCAACGGATTAAACGAGGCTTGGCTTCCGCCTTGGCTAATAATTATCTTAGGGCAAACTGATCGGTATATACTACCACTTTAGATAATGTTAAATAAGATATAAATTTATCGAAGGAGAATACCACTGCTAGGAGTTCTTTTTCTGTAGTTGTATAATTCTCCTGCGCATTATTAAGTGTTTTGCTAGCGTAGTATATGGGATGAAAGTGTTTGTTTCGGCGTTGTCCTAAAACAGCCCTTACCGCAAAACTACTAGTGTCACACATAATCTCAAATGGTTGATTAAAATCGGGCGCGATCATAATAAGAGAATTAATTAATCTCTCTTTTAAAAACTCAAACGCATGTAGACACTCTTGTTCAAAAATGAAAGGTGTGTCTTTTTCTAACAGCTTGGTAAGTGGTTTAGCTATTTTAGAGAAGTGTTTAATAAACTGGCGATAAATTCCCACATGTCCTAACAAACTTCTCATTGCCTTGATGGAGGTTGGCGGTGGTAACTTTTCGATGGTCTCAATTTTCGCTCTACTTACTTGGATTCCTTGGCTTGAGATTTTATGGCCAAGCACTAACCCTCCTTGACCATGAAATGACACTTCTCCCAACAAAGCTCT
Organism: Platanthera guangdongensis; assembly: GCA_039583875.1. NCBI lineage: Eukaryota > Viridiplantae > Streptophyta > Magnoliopsida > Asparagales > Orchidaceae > Platanthera > Platanthera guangdongensis. Next base: position 44,812,725 of record CM077157.1, on the reverse strand, counting down.
AGGTTAGTCTCCTCACACCTCCTAAGAACTTTCTCTAAATTATCCAAACATAGATTAAACGAGTCGCCAAAGATAGAAAAATCATCCATAAATACTTCCATGATATCCTCAACATATTCGTTAAAGATGGCTCGCATGCACCTTTGAAAAGTGGCGAGTGCATTACATAACCCGAAAGGCATACGTCTATAGGCAAATGTACCGAATGGGCAAGTAAATGTTGTTTTCTCCTGGTCTTCTGGTGCTATAGGAATTTGGAAGTATCCAAAAAGTCCATCTAGAAAATAATAATAGGAATGTCCTGACAAACGTTCTAATATTTGGTCAATGAAAGGCAGAGGAAAATGGTCTTTCCTAGTGACATCGTTTAATTTCCTATAGTCAATATAGACACGCCAACCTGTTACCGTTCACGTAGGAATTAACCCATTCTTATCATTAGCTACCACTGTTAGACCACCCTTCTTAGGAACGACTTAGACAGGACTAACCTATGAACTATCCGAAATAGGGTATATAATACAAGCATCTAACAGCTTAACAATCTCCGCCTTGACTACCTCTTTCATATTCGGGTTTAGCCTACGTTGCGGTTGAATAAAAGATTTATAGTTTTCTTCCAAAAGGATTTTTTGAGTGCAAAAACTAGGATTAATACCCTTTATATCAGATATTTGCGATGCTATTACACCTTTACATTTCTTCAATACAGTTATTAATTTATCTTTCTCAATATTAGACAGATTAGAGGAAATAATAACTGGATAAGAGGAATTAGTTCCTAAGAATGTATACTCAAGATGATCCGGTAATTTTTTAAGTTCTACTATTGGTGTATTCTTAGTATTATTCTTAAGAGCTTCATGATCTCCTTGAGTAATCAAACTATATTCAGTTGTTCTATTCATCGCCACACTATTATCTAGAAAAAATAAATGTTCAACAATATCTTTATTTTTTTCTTCTTCTAGATAGCAATTTGTAATACATATTTCTAAAGGATCTTTACAATAAAAATTAGAATTTATAAAAGACATAACATTATCAATACCATGAGAAAAATAGAAATAATCATCATTATCTAAAGATTGTTTCATAGTATTGCCAATTTGAAAAGTGATTTTATCTTCTCCTACTCGCAAAACTAATTTACCATCAAAAACATCAATAAGCGCTCTAGAAGTGGCTAAAAATGGATGACCTAATATAAATGGTACTTCAATATTTTCATCCATATCTAGAATAACAAAATCAGCAGGAAATATAAACTTATCTACCTTAACCAATACATCTTCCACTATTCCTCTAGGATACTTAACCGATCGATCTGCTAGTTGAATACTCATTCTAGTTGGGCTAAGTTCTCCTAGACCTAGTTTCAAATATAGTTTATAAGGCATTAAATTTATACTTGCTCCTAAATCCGCTAAAACTTTATTTACTTGCAAATCTCCGATTAAACATGGAATTGAAAATGAACCGGGATCCTTAATTTTTTGTGGTAATTTATTTTGCAAAATAGCAGAACATTCTTCACTAAGTGTTACTAAAGATAATTCCTCTATTTTCCTTTTATTAGAAATTAAATCCTTAAGAAATTTCGCATACTTAGGCATTTGAATAATTTCAGAAAAAGGTAAATTGACATGTAATTGTTTAAACATAGATAGAAATTTACCATACTGAGCATCCATGCGCTCCTTGTTAAGCTTTGCTGGGTATGGTACTGCTGGTTGATACTCCATCGGTTGCACGTTCATCTCGCTTGGTCCTTCGCCGCTAGACTCCACTTGGGGAGCTTCCTTCGTAATCCTTGGGTCTTGTAACTTCTTTCTGCTCCTCAATTGAATGGCTTTTGCATGCTCCCTAGGATTTGTCTCAGTATTTCCTGGAAGCGTTCCTTGTTGTCTTTCAGAAACCATCCTTGCAAGCTGTCCAATCTGATTCTCTAAATTCCGAATCGAGCCCTCTTGATTCCAGAAGGCTACATAGGTAGTTTGCATGAACTTGGTGAGCACATCTTCCAATGTAGGCTTCCTTGGTTCTGGTTGTTGTTGGTGTCCAAACATGGGTTGCTTACCTTGATTGCTTTGTACACCCCAAGAGAAATTGGGGTGGTTCCTCCATCTAGGATTGTATGTAGAACTATATGGGTTGTTCGCTTGATTGAAAGGAGGTCTCATATTGTTACCCATATAGTCAACATGCTCTTGTACTGAAGGTTCACAACTAGGCATTCCACTATATGAAGGGTCCCATTGTTTAGGTGCCATGGAGGGTGATGCTAAGGCAAGGTTGTCCATCTTTTGGTGAAGCTTCTCCACTTGAATGGCTAAGGCGGTGACAACATCCACTTCATAAATTCCTACGGGCTTGCTAGGCTTTTGTCTTACGGTAGTCCATTGATAGTTGTTCATCGCCATGTCTTATATCAACTGCTGAGCCGCTTCAAGTGTCTTGTTGTTCATGGTGCCTCCACTAGCCGCATCAATCATCTGTTTAGTGGTCGGATTTAGACCATTGTAGAAGGTCTGAATCTGAAGCCATGAAGGTAAAGTATGGTGGGGACATCTCCTCAAAAGGTCCTTGAATCGTTCCCATGTATCGTACAATGATTCAGATTCCAATTGCATGAACGTAGAGATGTCATTCCTTAGCTTTGCAGTCTTTGCCGGTGGGAAATACTTCATCAAAAACTTCTCAACCATCATATCCCAAGTAGTAATCGACCCTCTAGGTAATGAGTTCAACCACTGCTTTGCCTTATGCCTTAACGAGAATGGAAACAATCGCAATCGAATGGAATCATTGGAAACACCATTGATCTTGAATGTATCACATATCTCCAAGAATCCGGCCAAGTGGGTGTTAGGATCTTCATCTTGCAGGCCATCATACTGGACATACTATTGAACCATCTGTATGACAATAGGCTTCAATTCGAAGTTATTGGTGACTATTGGCGGTCTAACGATACTTGACCCAGTTCCTTGGAGGTTAGGTCTAGCAAAGTCAGACATAGTTTGCTCATTATGGTTGGCCATGGTATCCAAATTTTCCGGATGATTCTCTCCTTGGTTAACTGTTTCTTCTTCTACTAGTTCGTTTGAAATATCTGTGGTATTAACTCCCACGTCCCTTTGGTTGGTGTTATGGATAATTCGCTCTAGGTCAGGATGAAATGGTGCTAGCCCAGAATTTCTGCCCCTGGTCATAGACTAACAGACTACAAAATAGAGATTAAGCGATATAATTATTCCATAACTAATTTACAATTATACATTAATAAACAAAAATTGGTAGATTAATAAAGTTTAGGCTTTCAAAATAATGAAATCGAGTCCCCGGCAACGACGCCAAACACTTGATGATTTCCTTTGCTAACAAGTAATAACTCGATGCAGATTGATTCTACACTCTAGTATAAACTATGTAGATGCGCATAAGCTAGATTGAATTAACTTTCAGGCAAGTGCACTTATCAATCATAGTATAGGAGAAATCTACATCTCGTGTCGTATTCCACAAGGCCATTTCAAATACTCGTACTCACCCTCACTCTATTATCGTACCAACAATTAAAATTGATTTTTAATCTAAAATTGACCTAACTATGACTATTTGGATAATTAAACATTGGGGAATTCAAGATGATAAAAAGACGAAAGTTATGAGCAGTTACATGAAATACTCATTCATTAACTCAATTTTACGTAATCATGAAATAATAAGACTATCAAATTTGTTGTAATGTAAAGGGTAAACATCTATCGAATTCTCTCTCGAGCAATTCAAGATCTAAACCTAAGTTAGTAAATTTTCTCTCGAACAATTTACAATACTCAAGTCTGCATTAGTGGAAACACCCTATCTACTACATACATTCATGAAATCTTATCTCTAAAATACCATGAATCCATTTATTTGTATTCCAAGTATCCAAACAACATATCTCTCGATCATGAAATTTGAATTACAAAAAGATTTAACCCCAAAATATGAACATGTAACTATCATTACAAACTTCTAATTTCTCAATCTAGAGATTTGCAATTCATGTAAACCAAATAAGCAATTCATAATTAGGAAAAATCTCTTTGTTTGCAAGCCTACATACGAAAAAGTTACCACAAATTCGATGAAAACAAGCTGATACATGATTAACAAATTGTTCCAAATTAAAGTTCATGCAAAATAAAAGATAACTAAAGTTGAATCACCAAGAGATAGGGAAGATTAAAAGGGATTAATGAAAGATTAAATGCATACAAAAATACCCTTCAAATCCTCCTTCTCTTGGATGCTCCACTTCGTGCTCCAGAAGTTCTTCCCAACAAAAACTGATCCAAAAGTCCCCTCTCATTTTTCTACAGGAATTTTATAGTCTCCTAGCAAACAAAGTCGAATACGGGTACCAATACGGACGTGTGTCAGGCCGTGTTGATGGTTTTAGAGCAGTTCCCTATGAACAGGCGTGTTTGGTAGTGGGCTGTGTCAGATGACACGGGTACTGACACGACCTTGTTGTTCTTCATATTCTCCAGACACGGGTTGGTCGGCAGTCGTGTTAAAATTTGACACGGGTAGGCACACGGGCATGTTCCTACCCGTGTGAGTCTCTGTCTTCTGCGTCCAATTTCTTCAGTTCCAGGGCATATAGGACACGGGTATTGACATGACCGTGTGTCTACCCGTGTGCGCCAAATTTTTATCCTGTCATCACCCAAGTGGACTCAGTGAACTCCTCTATTTGCTCCAAGACTTTTAGTTCCATTGGTTGGCATTACCTGCATTAGAAAAATAAAAGGATAAATATATAGCTTAATACAATGAGTAACCAAAAATCCTAACTGTGCTCTCCTATTCATGATAAGACAATTTCTCAACTAATCTTGCGAAATTACTACACAAAGAGGCAGAAAATAGTTTACATGATTACAATTATGATAGTAAAAAGCCTATCATAATCGCACTCATCAATAATCGCTGGCTCAGATCTTATCTCTTTGAAGAAAGGATCCAAAGGCTCAGCTCGATGTCCAGTAAATGAGGTGGTTGAGATCTTTTACGAGATTCCGAAGTCCAGATCCTTGTACCCATGAGGTCCTATTTATATGCAAATCCAAGGAGAGAGGGGAGGGGGGACCTATTTATAACCTCATCCCCGACAACTTGGCGACTTCTGAGGGAGCTCGCTCGTCTGCAGGAGAGCAACTACCCTAGTCTCCTCCTAGAAAATATGCGAGGGGAGCTCGCTATACTTGCCCAGGTCTTCTAATGACTTTAGTGCAGACTCTAATCTCTATATTGACCTGTTAACTTTAACTTCTTCCTGATCTGACTATGTGAAAGTAAGGGATAAATCTTAACTTGCACTAGTTAGAGTTATATATATAGAAGAAAATCACAACACAAAAGTAAAGAAAAGAAAGCAAGCAATCCAGAAGACACAAGGATTATAGTGGTTCCCCCCAACTGGGTACATCTACTCTTCTACCACCCTCGTAGGAATCCACTAACAGGTTTTGATCAGGTGACTGCCACCAATGAGATTTTGATCAGGTGCTCAAAAACCAACCCAAGTCTTTTGATCAGGAGACTTACAACCAAGAATAACTTTTGAAGGGAGTTATAACCCTGTACACGGGAAAGGGAAAAGAAGTGATGTTGTCTTCTCTTTCTCAAATCACTGAGAGAAGACTAGTGGATGTTGATGATGTCAAAACTCCCCCTGAGATGTTGAATGGTTCAGGAAAGAGGGAAGCTTTGCTTTAGGGTGTAGGCCTTCAGATTGATGATGTCTCCAGCAAGCTTCTTAGACTGATATGAATGTGTGTCTCTTGAAAAGCCTGGAGCAGATGGAGAACTCTGTGAGTATGTTGATTGATGCAGAGTTTCTCCTTCTTTGTAAAAAGAAAAGCCTTCACTATGTCTCTGTCTTGTTATCTTGTACCGTCTTTTTGTAAATCTCTTTATATTTATTTGGATTTATTTATTCTTGATAACGGCTGAAGCATTCCCGAGAGTAGAAGATGCCTTGGGAATTAATCCATAATTAACTTCTGAAACTGCCGACTTTGAACGGCTATTTCCATCAGGAATGTTTAGCACTAAATGCTCTGACTGTAATTAATCCTTAATTCAATCTTCCAACTATAAATAAATAGGCCTGGAATAACTGCACAGAATTCGTCGACCGGAGTTTGCAGGTCGTCGATCTCAGCTTCTATTTTCGTCGAGCTGGGAATCTGACTTGAACATTTCTCAGCGATCATCGACCTGAACTTGGAGTTCGTCGAGCTCAGCTGGATTTCATCGAGCAGAGCTTCTTGCTCGAGATCAGAGTTCGTCGACCTGAGTTCAGGGAAGGAACTCAGAGTTCGTCGACCTTAGATCGCCGTTCGTCGACCTGAGTTCGACTATCATCGAACTGATTTTCTGACTTTGTCTTAACTGCATTTCTCAGAATTCTTTCAGCAATTATGGAGAGTCCTTCTGAGGCAAGTCCTGGAAATAAACCTATGACCCATGACTATACATTGTGGGTCAACCTAAGCAATCCTAATAGTGATCCTAGCCCAAATCAGAACTAGGGTTCCAACAATCTCCCCCTATTTGGGTGATGACACTATTTACATAAAAATAAATATAATAGAAAGCAAAAAAACAATCTGCCTGATTTATAAAATTTTTAGCAGATGCACAAGGGTGCTTTGAGAAATAAATTAAATAAAATAAAGATATTGCTGCATCATTCGAAGCAGTTTCCTCTTTATAAAACAAACAATTTCCCCCTATTTACTTTTTCTTGCCCAAATCTGAGTCGAATTTATAACCTAGTAGAATAAATAGTCTCTCTCTACTGCTGTAGCCTTCCACAATACAGCCACTGATATAACCTCTGTGTTTTCTGAGACTATAGCTTTTGATTACTATCACATACCACTGTTCCTCTGTGGTAAGATAGGTCTTTTCCTGAATAGAGAGGTTAGAAGTTCTGGATCCAGATTACCTTGGGTCCTAGTTCTTTTTTATAATAATTAGAAATAAAGGAACATTCAGGTTAACTTTTATACCCTAGAGGATGAAATTTTCTGGGTGGAATTATCCATTGAGAAAAAGGGTTAACAAATTTGTGTCTTTGATTATTGTTCTGATAGGAATTATAATTCCTGTTTTGATATTTTGAGTTCGACGAATTAAAGTAATTTCGTCGAAATGAGTTTGACGAATGGTATTGAGTTCGTCGAGCTCTGTTCACAGAATGATAATAGTTGTTTTCTGTATACCATTTTCGTCGATCTCGGTTCGACGAAGTGTATTTATTTCGTCGAGCATAGATTTTTGAACAGTTAAAATCAAAATCACTGTTCATAGTTCGTCGAGCTTTGTTCGACGAATGGTGTTGTTTTCGTCGAGCTCGGTTTGACGAATTATTTTGAACAAAAATTTTCTGAAGATCTTTAGATTAATTTGATTTATTCTGTTGCAATTCTTCAGTAATTTTATCTGTGTCCTTTAATTTATCTTTTCCTTTAATTAATTCTAAATAACTTATTCGTTCAAGAGCATTTGTTAAATCTTCTTCGAATTTTATATTTTCAGAAGATACCATATTTAATTTCTCTCTGAGAAATTTTATTTCCTTCTCAGATTGAATTATGTCTTTACATAATAATTTGAAATCAATTTTAAATTTTTCTGATCAAAGATCAAGGGTAGAGATTATCTGATCTTCTGATTCATATTCTGATTCTTCATCTGAGTCTGATTCTTCCTCAGGGTTGCTGCAGGAGGCATTTATTGCTATTAGGTAAAATTCTCTTTCTCTTGACTCTTCTTCATCATCAGTTGTACATGATGAAGCTTCAGAGTTACTCCAAGTTTCAGCTTCACAGTTTTTTTCTTTAGCTGATCCAGCAACCATTGCTATGAGGGAGTCCCACACATCTTTTGCAGATGAACATTAAGCAACTTCCTGAAAAATGTCATCAGACATTGACTGTGCAAGAATGTTCATTACTTGTGCATCGGCAAACTTCAGCCTTTTTTGGGCATCTGTCCATTGAGATGATGGAATAACATTGGTACTTGTTGTTTTCTGAGGTTGAGTTGGTCCTGACAAAATGGAATTAAAAAAGATTTTCATCAATGTAGTTCATATAAAACCTAATTCTTTTCTTCCATAGTGCAAGCTTATCTAGATTGCACATAGGTGGTCTGGTGCTTGAAAACTCTTCATTTTGTGCCATGATAAACTCTAAAGATGTATAAGATCTATCCGATCGTTTTGGTTCAGGTGTTAGCCTGTACAACCAAGAAAACCTGCTTTGATATCAATTGAAAGTAAGAGATAGATCTTAACTTGCACTAGTTAAAGTTATATATATATAGAAGAAAATCATAGCACAAAAGTAAAGTAAAGAAAGCAAGTAATCCAGAAGACATAAGGATTATAGTGGTTCCCCCAACTGGGTACATCCACTCTTCTACCACCCTGGTAGGAATCCACTAGCAGGTTTTGATCAGGTGAATGCCACCAATGAGCTTTTGATCAGGTGCTCAAAAACCAACCCAAGTCTTTTGATCAGGAGACTGACAACCAAGAATAACTTTTGAAGGGAGTTATAACCCTGCACACGGGAAAGGGAAAAGAAGTGATGTTGTCTTCTTTATCTCAAATACAACTAAGAGAAGACTAGTGGATGTTGATGATGTCAAAGCTCCCCCTGAGATGTTGAATGATTCAGGAAAGAGGGAAGCTTTGCTTCAGAGTGTAGGCCTTCAGATTGATGATGTCTCCAGCAAGCTTCTTAGACTGATATGAATGTGTGTCTCTTGAAAAGCCTGGAGTAGATGAAGAACTCTGTGAATATGTTGATTGATGCAGAGTTTCTCCTTCTCTGTAAAAAGAAAAGCCTTCATTATGTCTCTGTCTTGTTATCTTGTACTGTCTTTCTGTAAATCTCTTTATATTTATTTGGATTCATTTATTCTTGATAACGGCTGAAGCATTCCCGAGAGTAGAAGACGCCTTAGGAATTAATCCACAATTAACTTCTGAAACTGCCCACTTTGAACAACTATTTCCATCGGGAATGTTTAGTACTAAATGCTCTGACTGTAATTAATCCTTAATTCAATCTATCAACTGTAAATAAATAGGCCTGGAATAACTGCACAAAATTCGTCAGCCGGAGTTCGCAGATCGTCGAGCTCAGCTTCTATTTTTGTCGAGCTGGGAATCTGACTTGAACTTTCTCAGCGATCGTCGACCTGAACTTGGAGTTCGTCGAGCTTAGCTGGATTTCGTCGAGCAGAGCTTCTTGCTTGAGATCAGAGTTCGCCGACCTGAGTTTAGGGAAGGAACTCAGAGTTCGTCGAACTTAGATCGCCGTTCGTCGACCTGAGTTCGACTATCGTCGAACTGATTTTCTGACTTTGTCTTATTTTCAAGGTAGATCGCATCACGGTCTTCTAAAATAATGTTATCAGAAATTCTTTCAGCAAATTTCAGTTTGACAATTAATAATGAAAAATGCATTTGTATTATTCACTAATTTAAAAATGATTATCTAAAGACTTAAATTTTTTTTGAGAATAAAACTTTAGCTAAGTACCACCACACTTTAAGAATCCGAACTTCAGCTAAGCACCATCGGAGATGTCTCTTCGGCGGAGAAGCGCCCGACGGCGGCCAAGGTGCCTTTTTTCCGTTTTGTGTTTTTTTTTCATTCAGGCCTCTTTAGGCATTTTGGGCTCTTTTTGTGTGTGTGTGTGTGTATATTGGGATGAATTTGGCCCTTTTTGTTATTTTCTACCTTTATTGTTCTATCTTGAGCTGATTTTGATTAAAAAAATAATTTATTGGGAATTGTTTATCAACATATATGCCAAATTTCAGTTTGATTGTGGATCAAAATCAACACAAGATTAGAGCAATTATGACAGTAGGATCTGACATATTGTGAATCAAATTCGGACTGCCTTTGAAGCCAAATTTTGTGGCATTAATATGAGTTTATTATGACATGTAATAAACTTTAGTTTTTTATGGTAACTTTTATATGGTCATTAATTATAATACTTTGTGTAACCTCATATACTCAAAATTTGTCACCAATAATATTCAAATCTTTTTGAAAACAAATTTTGGATATTCTCGATCTACAGCCCATATGTGTGTTATGTTAAAATTATTTAATGTCATAATTAATGCTTATTTTTAGGCAATATTTACAATCCAAATTTGTCTTCATTTAAATCAAATTTGGACTGCCTTTAGAGCCGATTTTCAGCTATCTTTGAACGTGTTTTTGATTCTCTTACTCCTTGTGTTCTTTTATTTTTGGCATGTATTAAAAATAAAATAATATAATTTTTTTATTATAAATAACAAAAATATTATTATTTTGATAATAAATATTATATTATTCCATGAATCTCAATTTAATTCATGGATTTAAGATAAATTACAATTATAAAATTATAAGGATCTAAATATGTAACTCAAATAAATCTTTAAGCTGACTTGAAATTCGTCATTTCAGGTATAATTTGGCGAATAGATCGATGTAAAATTTGTTAAGAAATAATAATAATATTATTATTTAGAAAATAATATATTATGCTCGATCTATTTTTGTAAGTAAATTAATTTTAATATTCAAATAAAATATTTTTTGGTTAACTCGCATTACTTTGGTTGTGCTTATATTGTAAACGGGATGTATAAACTGAGTCTAACAAAGAAGTATTAAATCATGTTAACTCAAATCTGATAGATCCTAAGACTATACATGCAATACTAGGATGCATGAACTACATAAAACTTACAACATTCCTTTAGACACGACAACCAAGTTTGACAAATATAAAATTTGTGCTCAAATAAAGATAACTAAAACACCTTTTAGTCCGGTTTCTAGGAGCACACTGTTGTTAAAGTTAATACATTCCGACATATGTGATTACAAAAGCATTGTCATAAGAGCAGGTCAGAAGTATCAAATAACTTTTATCGACGACTACTTTATATTCAATTGCATTTATCTCCTTAAATCCAAACATGAACCTTTTAAAAAATGTTGTATATTCAAAAATATGGTTGAAAATCAACTTGATATGAAAATAAAAATGCTATGAAATGATAGAGGGGTAAAATATATCTCAGGGGAGTTTAGAGACTTTTTTGTCAGCAATAACATAATCAATGAAACCACCATCCAAAACTCACCACAATCCAACGATATTGCTGAGAGGAAAAATAGAACTTTCACAGAAATGTTGAATTCTATGTTGTTGTCTACTGGCATGTCTATTGCCTATTGGGGTGATGTTGTCCTCACGTCAAATCATATTCTTAATAAAGTTCGTCATGCAAAGTTGAAACAAACATCATATGGGTTTTAGTTTAAAAAACCTCCTAAATTTGATAATCTTAAGACATGATGCTGTATGACTTATGTTAGGATACCTGACTCTGGGAGAGCTAAAATTAGACCTCAGACAAATACATGCGTCTATTTAGGATGTGCAAAGGATAGTACTGCAGACAAATTTCTAGATCACTCAACTAATACTGTAATAGAATCTAAAGATGCAATTTTCTTTGATGATAAGTTTGTAAATATTTGTTTTAGGATTGAGAGTAACCTAGATGGGGGTGAATATGTCCAATTTGAATCTTGACTACCTTTTTTAATTCAGAGATATACTTTATTTGAGTTAAATATCACAGACAGATAAACAAGATAATCTTAACAGCAATCTAGAACTATCACAGCATACACAACATAGTACACCGTTTTATAGTGATTCCCCAGTTTATGGGTACATCCACTTTCCCTTTCGCCTATCTAGCAATGAAATAGATTCGTCCAAACTCCTCTTCTTCCTTTACTCAGATCCTCAGATCTTACAGCTCAGAGCCCAGTTGGCTCCTATAACTCAGACTTTACAAGTCTTACCGCTCAGTTCACCAAGATCCTACACCTCAAGTTCTTCCCAATAACTATACCTCAGAATGTCTCCACACTCCTACTTCTCAGGTAAATCCTGCCCTACAACTCAGAGAAATTCCCACTTCTCTTATCTCAGGCAATCCCTGCCCTACCTTCAGAGAAATTCCAACTTTTCCTACCTCAGGCAATCTCTGTCATACCTCAGCCTTTATAACATAGTCTTACAATCTCAGAGAAAATGTTTCCCCTACTCTCAGATCTACAGGTAGAACTTACAAAATTAACAAAAGTAAAAGAGATTGATTCAGAACAAGTCACCCAGCAAGAGAGGAATGAGTGACTGCTTCTTGATCTGATCCTGATCTGTTTGCTTCCTTTGATCTTGAAGTGATAGATTTGATCCTGCCTTTCTTAGCTTTTCAAAGCTTCTTGAAGTTGAAATTAGGGTAGATCTAGGCTGGAGAATGTTGAAGACGATTCTTGATCCGTCTTCTCTCCACCTTCTGAATTCTAGCAAATAGCCTCTTAGATCTAGACTTGCCAATTTTTTCACTCTCTCTCCTTTCTAAAGAGTTGATCCATTTATATAAGCTCTATAAAAGGTAACCGACTGATCCGGTTAATAACTGACATCTGACAGTTCTGACAGTTTTGACAGTTGTCAGACCCTCTGACTTGATTTCGATCTGCACTTAGGAAACAAATCTGCTTGAAGTGTTGAAACTTGACTGTTGGATGTGTCGACACCAGTCCTGGGTGTTGACACTTCTCTTGTAGTGGTGTCGACATACTTTTGAATGTGTCGACACAACCTTAACCTTGTCTCGACACAGCTGATGTAGAATGTGTCCACACTAGTCTTGAGTGTTGATGCTGCTTGCTTCTAGTCTTGACTCAGCTTATGAAGTGTGTCGACAGTTCTCTTGAGTGTCGACACAGTTGTCTTCAGTCTCGACACTACTTGTATAGAGTGTGTCAACACTTGTCTGTAGTGTCGACACAGCTTCTCTTTGTCTCGACACAACTTGTGCGGTGTATGTCGACACTAGTCCCGAGTCTCGACACAGTTGTTTTCTTGTATCATAGTGTCGACCCAAGTCCTGGGTGTGGACACAACTTTCTCCTTGACTCAACACTTCTTGTTTAAGTGTGTCGACATTAGTCCTGAGTGTCGACACAACTTTCTCCTTGTCTCAACACATTCTTGACAAAGGTGTCGACACTTGTCTAGTATCTCGACACTTTTGTACTTAGCTTATTTGCTTGCACATATGAACTTAACATTCATCAAATACAACTATGTGTATATCATTGAACTGAAAGGGCTTCTTCAAATCAAGTACATTGTGACCAATGTATCTAACAATCTCCCCTATTTGGAGAAGTAATAACCCCAATTCAATGATATACAACATGATATCAAAAATATATTATGATAAAAAAATTTAAAAGTACAGTGCAATACAATATGCGAAATACCACAGTTAAAAACACATATTTAAAATCAATAATGCTGAATCAGAAAATAAGGCAAACAATTGCAATCCTAATTAATAGCATAAGAATTATTGAGTAAACTAAAATTTCATTAATTATTTATCACAAGGTTTACTGCTACAAGCTCTATAGTTACAGATCAAGTTTTTTATGAAATTTAAAAACTAAGAACATTCTATGCCAGCTCTGGCTCTTTGATGACTATGACTTTTCCAGATTGTATCGTTGCTTTCACCTCAGACATCTTGTCATCAGCAACCTTCTTCCCTTTGTAATTCTTAACTTTAGCTTTTGCAATGGCTTCTTCTTTCAGCCTTTATCTTTCAAAATAGTGGTATGGCTTTGGAAAGTATTTAATGGGCTCAATTGACTTAGCAAGTAGCTTTCCTTTCTTCAGATCATGTCTGAACTTCTGGATAATTTCTTGCTATTTTAAATGTTTGGCCCATTTCTGTTCAGAATACCATTTACCTATATCTATCACATTTTCATTTACTGCCTTCCATACAGTGAGAATTATTGATCTGGAGGTTAGGCTCCACTGCTCAAAATCTGGTCTAGCATTACCTTATTCTCTGAACCTTTTCTTTGAAAGCTGTGCCTCTTTTTCTTTGAGCATAACAGATTCAGGCATATCCACCTTTTCACATATAACATTTTGAACTGATGGTGGAGGACTGTACATGTGAGAGAAAACTGCTTGGATAGTCTCAAAGGTATCTTGTGCTGCAGGATTGTATATGGTTTGCCCATCAACATGAGTACCAATGGAATGAGGTGCTTCAAGGTGAGCTGGTTAACAACCAGACTCAGCAGTCTAATCTCCATCATACCATAAGGGAGGAAAGCCTAAAGTTCCTCTTATATTATTGGATATCCAGGTAGCATATTCAGAACTTACTCTTATCATTACCCCCTCCCCCTTTATGACTTCTCTTTCAACAAGATCCTTTAGATCATTCTTGTGAAATCTGACTTGTCCATCTAAGTAATTGATACCTGAAGTGACAGTATTCTTTACTTTCAGTAAATTCTTGTCCAAATCTCTATCAGATTCTTTAATATCTTTAAGCAAGAAGGCTGAATGGTTTGCTAGTTGAGTTTCTATGGCCTTTGTAGCAGCAACTAATTTATTGCCTAATTCAGTAAACTGCTCATTCAGTTTAACCATTGTCTCTGTATGGAGGGCAGTTATGTTCTCATCCAAAATTCTCTGATTTTGAAGGACATACCCTTGTTTGACAACCATATCACCTGCAGTTATCTTGGCTTCTTACTGCTATTTAGCAAGATATACTACATCATTAGCTCCTTTTTCAAATAAAGTAGTCATTTCAGTTTTCAGGAGATTGATTTCAAATCTTATTGACTTAATATCCCGAGCTACTTGAAACTGCAGCTCTTTATTGCTTTCATCAACATATTTCTCTAGTTTCTGCCTTTGCTTATCCAGCATTATCTGAATTTGAACTGGCAGCGAGCTAGTATCTCCCGAAGGAGCAGCTGGTGTTCCAGATTGTAAATTCTATTTGTAGCTCTTGCTCCTCTTCTTAATTTCAGAAAAATTCATTTTCTTCAGTTGATATTCTTCTACATCTTCTGATTCAAAAGAACTTACCTCTTCAACTTAAGGTGTCTTTTTAGTTTTGTCAGTATCTGGGGCCAACTCCCCCTCAGTTCTTGTATCTTTCTCATTTATATTGATATTATCTAAGTTATCATCTCCATGCTGAATTGTAGCATCAAGAACTTCGATCTGGGGAATTTCAACTATCTCCGCCTAGATATTAGTTTCTTTAAATAGAAGAACTTCTTCAGTCTCTATTGGAATTTCTTCCTCCATCTCTTTCTCAGATGTTTCTTGCTCAGGTATCTTTGAATGTTCTAGGTCCTGTACAACATCCATTATTATATTAATAGTTATATCCATTGGCAATTCATTGAGGTTCTCCCCCTCAATTTGTTCTTTTTCAGGAATGTTCTCCCCTGCACCTGAACACTAGTTCCATGTGAGAGGCTTGGAGATCTTCTTTGTTCTTCCTCGGCATCCTTATCTGAGCTAAACTCTACTTGTTCTTCAGAATCACTTGAGGATTCTTCTTCTTCTACCACTACTTTCTTTCCTTTTACCTCCTTTGTCTTTTTGGGTTCTGGAGTGTCCTTAGACAAGACCCTTTCCCATCTGGACAAAATTCCTAGGTTCATTCTTCTTATATAATTTATCTTGGACCCAATCTTCTGATTGATACTATCTGGAATTGCCTTTACCAGACACAGACTAACAATTCTGCCCATATTGGGCTTCTAAATCTCTTCTGTAATTTTATCAAAGACTACCCTATTCCAATCAGTCTTGATTCTAAAAATGATCCTAGTCATCAAGCTAAACATATAGGTTGAAATCCTGTCATGTGCTCCAGTCTTGTAGAGGAGCACCTTACCAATTACTTCAGATAGAAATTTTCCCTAGGAATTCATTCCCTTCTTGTATAAGGAACTTCCAAACTTAGTGGTTGGAGCTAGTCCACACCATTCTAAGGCTTCTACATTCTTGCTTGAATTCAATTCATCTTCCTGTGCAGTTTTTGGAATCCGAAAGACTTTAGCCAGTCTTTTGATTGTGACCTTTACTCCTGCTCCATTAATACTGGACTTGATCTTGCCTGACTTAGGGTTTAGTGAGGCATTGGAATAGAATTCAGATACTTCTCTCTTCCATATTTTAGTGGGTTCTGGAAGCAGATATTCAAGACCTGCCTCATTGACAAGGTCAATCACTTTCCTTATTTCTTCTGGTGTGGAGATGAAGGCATTTCACACCAGTTCGTAACCATCGTTTATGTTATCGTCCATCTTGGGTGCCATTCTAGTTAAAAGAGTTTGAAATTGAAAGGTGTCAACGAAGGATTTCTAAGTCTAGACACATATCGATCAGCCTCTCAAGATTTTTGGTAAGCGTAGTCGACAATTCCTTACACCTCCTATTTATAGTAACCGTCTATTGAAGGCGAAAAGGCGCACTACATTTAGTAATTTTCTCAATATTGGAAAATATCTAGTGTTGACATGGAAAACCTACTTTGTCGAGATGTGTCGACTGTACAACCTCCGACTCGAAGGAACAGTTCGGGCTCGAAGAGAGGGGAAGGTAAGGCAAGATGAATTCTTTGACAGAAGCCCACTCACTGGCGAGTGGGCCCCAGGAAAAGGGTTACTCGCCGGGTTAAGGCCGGCTCGCTAGGCGAGAGGGCCCCAGTGGTTCGGGCGAGAGAGATCCCAGCGGCTCAAGCAAGAGACATTTCAGGTGAGACAGACCCAGAGAGAGGGCCCAGCGGCCCAGGTGAGAGCATCGCTAGGCGAGACGAGCCCCATAGGTAGGAGCTCTCGCCCGCAAGACGGTGCTCTCGCCAAGTGCCGGTTCAGTTGGTAGGCGGTTCACCTTTTTTGCCCTAGGTGATTTTACACTTTTGCCCTCGGTGGTCTGTATATAACCCTTCAGAACAACGGAGTTTGGATGTTGGCAGACCCAACCAAGGGTATTTTGGTAATTTCAGGTCGGTTCAGTTTGGTTATTGGCAGTTCAAACTCAGAGGCCTATAAATAGACCCATAGAGGTTCTTTAGAAGCACTTTTTCCCCCGGGACTTTGGAAGAGTTTTCCTGTACTTTCTGAGGAGCTCCAAGCCCAACTTTTGGCTTTGGAGGGGAAGCTCTCAGAGATCTTCCGGGTAAGCGGTGAGACCTCCCTGCCGAGACTTTGGGTCAGTTTCTGGTCCTTCACAACCAGTCGGAGGTCAGATCTTGGGATAAGTAGGTGTTGGCTACGCCCCTGATTTTGAACTTTCATTGAGGTCAGATTTTGGTTTAAATAGTTCTGGTGCGGTGAGCGTGGAAGGTAGCCAATACAAGAAAGTTTTGAGTTATGTCCTATGGCAGGAGGTGAAGGTGAAGGATCTGGTTCAGGAGGTTTCCCCTCTTGGGGAGAGGAGGCGACTAGGTAGATGCCGGAGGACTTCAGGCGAGAGGTCTTGCAGACCATCAGCTTGGCCTTCTCGGCAAGGAGCGAGTGGGCAACACCTCAGGTATCGGTTAAGGCAATCCCGTTCTTGGGTGAGAACGCTCCTGGGCAGCGCCCGGGGAAGGAGGTCTCGGCAGAGGCTAGCGAGAGGGACATGTCCGTGCAAGAGCTCTTCCCAGGCTAGCATCCCGGGAAGGAGATGCCGGCAGAGGTTGGCGAGAGCGTGGTGGTTGTGCGAGAGCTCTTCCATGGGCATGGTCTTGCGGATCGGGCCAGCCAGCCGAGGTCGCGAGACGTGCCATCTTGGCAGGCAAGTGGCGAGAGCCCTTTCAGTGAGCTTATCATCTCGGCCCCAGTGCCAGAGGGGTTCCGGGAGTTCGACATGTCCTACTACTCAGAGAAAGATGACACTGTACAACACGTGCAGTGGTTTGAGGATGTTGGTTTGATAAGGCAAATGACGGATGCCTTCAAGTGCCAGATGTTTGCCATCACATTGAAGGAGAAGGCACGGGACTGGTTCCACCAGTTACCGACAAGTTCGATCTATAGTTTTGAGGATTTGCATCGAGGGTTCCTATTAAGGTTCTCGACATCAAAGAAGCGCAAGAAGGAGGCGGAGTGACTATTTGCGGTAAGGCAGAAGCAAGACGAGACGTTGGACCATTATGTTGACCGGTTTTAGGAAGAGATCCTCCTGGTCCAAGAGGTCCCAGGGTATGCACTGATGCTCGCTTTTACCCTGGGACTGAGACCTGGATTCTTTAGCATGGAGCTGAAGAGAGTTCCCCCTCTCTTTTAAGGAGCTCATGGAGAGGGTGACAAATGAGATAGACTTAGAGAGGGCTAATCCGGCCTTTGCCAGGAAGCTGGCCAGGTTGGTAGAGGATGACATGAATGAACCAGGAGTAGGAAGGCAGAAGGAGCAGAGAGAAGAGAGAAGGAGGGAGGAACCCCAAGGACAGGGGCAACAGGGACCGCATCAAGGATAGGGGGCCTGGAAGCCGAACAATCAGTTAGGTTGGAGGCCTAAGGAGGGTCGCCCCAGGAGTAAGGAGGAGGGTTTCAGGGAAGAGATAACTTCCGCGAGCCGAGGTGGTTTGATCAACCGGCGTGGAGGCAGGGGCCGAGGGGTCACTTCCCGCAGCAGCAAGAGGCAATGGAGGTCGGCTGAGGTAGAGGAGGAAGGAGAGGAGCTCGGGGAGGAGCCGGAAGAAGAGGAGTTAGAGAAGGAAGGGGGCCGGGTGGCGTTGCTTTTTTGTGACTTCCACCAGGAGGAGGGTCACGCGATGGCCACCTGCCCAGAGTTCTTGGAGATGAGAGAATCCAGGGGGATAAGGAGGCAAGATCCGCCGATAAGGATCGTGGAGGTACAGCAGGGGGAGACAGAAGACATGCGTGAGGACCGGGAGGATATAGGAACCCGGGGAGGGATCAGGGTGATCCACGGAGGAGTTGAGATTGAGGTAACTCATAGGGGGAGCCTCCAGACCATGTTTCGAAGGGGGGGGGGGGGGTAGACTCAACCTCCCAGGCTCCCCCTTCGAAAGAAAAAATTACCTTTTCTTCAGCAGATATGCCAGATTATGAGGACCCATTCTGTGATGCCCTGGTGATCTTGACGGCAGTCGAGAACTTTACGGTCTCCAGGATCTTGGTGGACAACATGAGCTCCGTGAATGTGATCTTCAAGAAGGCCTTCGATGAGATGAAGGTCGAGGGCAAGAGGGTGTTAGCTTCAGACGGACCGTTGTTTGGATTTTCAAAAGAAAGAAAGGAGGTAGAAGGAGTGGAAGGGCTACATGTAAAGTTGGGGGCGTGTCACAGAACTACAGGTTCGTGATCGTGGATTCCCAGAGCAGCTATAACGCCATCTTTGGGCGCCATCTCATCAACGCCTTTCGCTGCGTCTCCTCCTCGTTTCATCAATGCCTTAAGTTCAACAATGGAGGGGTACATGTTAAGATTATGGGGGACCCGAAGGTGGAAAGGCAGTGTTACGTGATGGCAGTCAACACCATATCTTGGATGGCAGAGGTGAAAGAGCTGGAGAGGGAGATGGCGGATCAGGAAGAGGTTGTCAGAGAGGAGGAGGTGAGCCCAGAGGAGGCAAGGGAGGAGATTAAGGAAGTGAGACCGGAGGAGGCGAGGGAGGTGATTGTGGAGAAAAGAGGAGGAGGTGTGCATGAGGTCTAGAGGGACGAAGAGTCAGAGCCGCAAGAGGGTTGACAGGTGGAAGGAGTAGGAGAAGGAGTTGAGAGGGAGGCCCTGAGAGGCGTGAGGTCGAGCAGCAGCAGCGTGAGAGCCTGGGGGAGGCGATGGAAGTCGAAGAAGCAGGAGGGGAGGAAGAGTATGGGAAGGAAGAGGGAGCAAGAGCCGGCTGGGAGCAGTCATGGTTGGAGCTGACTGTAGAAGTGGTGGAGATGGAAGTCTTCACCAGCGCCGGCCAGGTGCAGAGGGTCCGGATCAGCAGGGGCTTGAGTCTCGAGGACCAGGAGCGAGTTCGAGCTTGCATCCAGAGCAATGTCGACATCTTTTCTTGGAGCTCGGCTGACATGCCGGGCATAGATTCATATGTGGCCTGCCATCGCCTGAACTTGGACCCCCCGGATGCACCCCATTCTCCAGAAGATGAGGGCCATCGCTACCAAGCTGGAGGAGCCCATCCGCGAGGAGTTCAAGAAGCTTCTGGATGATGGCTTCATCTCGGAGATCCAGTATCCAGGCTGGATCTCCAATGTGATAATGGTAAAGCAAGGGGGAGGGAAGTGGCGCATGTGTATCGATTTTTCCTTATTAAATAAATCATGCACAAAGGATTGCTACCCCCTGCCTTGAATCGACACGCTGGTTGATTCAGCCGTTGGTTTTTCTATTATAAGTTTTTTGGATGCTTTTTCTGGTTACCACCAGACCCGAATGCACCCTCCTGATGTCAAGGACGTCTCCTTCATCACGAGGGAGGGATGTTTCAACTATAAGATGATGCCCTTTGGGTTGAAAAATGCAGGGGCTACATACCAGTGCTTGATGGATCGTGTCTTCCAGGGTCAAAGGGGGAGGAACCTGGAGGTCTATGTTGACGATCTAATGGTCAAGAGCAAATGTGTGGACTCGCACCTTCGAGACCTGGAGGAGATGTTCGCCACCCTGCGAAAGTTTATGATGAGGCTGAACCCCTTGAAGTGCGTCTTCGGGGCGAGCCGCGGGAAGTTCCTTGGGCATCTCCTGACCCCGGCAGGGGTGGAGCCTAATTCGGATAAGGTGAAGGACATCCTGGAGCTGGAGTCACCACGCAATGCTAAGGAGGTCTAGCGCTTGACAGGCAAGCTGGCCGGGCTAAGCATATTGCTCTCCAGGTCGGGAGAAAAGTGCTTATCATTCTTCAAAGCGTTGTGGGGTAATCAAAGGTTTGAATGGACGGCCGAGTGCGAAGAAGCTTTCCAAATACTAAAGAGGCAGCTCTCCCTGGCACCTCTACTTCAAATCCCAAAGGAGGGGGAGGACATAGCCTTGTATCTCGGAGTAGGAGCAGAGGCTGTAAGCTTTGTCCTGGTCAGAGAAGTGGGGAAGAATCAACTGCCAATCTACTATGCTAGCAGGATCCTTAAGAAGGCGGAGCTCTGCTACCCCATCTTGGAAAAGCTGGTGTATACTTTGATCATTTCGGCCAGGAAGCTCCGACCGTACTTCCAAGTGCATTCGATCAGGGTGGTGACAGACCATCCCCTTCGTAAGATTTTTCAGGGAGTGGAGCACTCAAGCAGGTTGGCCAAGTGGTCTATCGAATTGTGCGAGTTTGATATCTCATTCGTGCCAAGGCTCTCCATTAAGGCACAGGCGGTGGCTGACTTCTTGACGGACTACATTGTTGAGGTCGGTGCCGAGGAGCCGCGGCCGCAGGAGGCGTGGAAGATGATGGTTGATGGGGCCTCGAGAAAGTACTCCCTCGCAGCAGGGGTGGTGTTGATAAGTCCTCAAGGGGTCACTATAGAACAAGTAGTGGTCTCGCACTTTCCAACGACTGACAACCAGTCGGAGTACGACGCCGTGAAATCCGGCCTTCGTTTGGCAAAGGAACTTGAGATCCAGATGTGGAGGCTTTTACTGACTTGGAGGTGGTGGCGTCACAAATCCGAGTGGAGTTCGAAGCTCGGGAGCCCACACTTGTGAAGTACTTATCCAAGGCGAGGGCGATCATCGGGGGGTTCCGGATGTTCTCAATCCAACATGTCCCTAGGGAAGAAAGTATAGCTGCCAATCGGTTGGCTAAGTTTGGACCTCGGGGAGGAGGGACCTTGACTGAGCTATTTCGACCGGCTATCGAGGAGGGAGAGTTGATGGAGGTGGATTGGTGACCCTCGTGGGTGGATCCATTGGTGACTTTCCTAACCACTGGCGAGCTTCCGAGGGGACCAAGGTCGGGAAAAGCTTCAGGCACAAGGCGGCTCATTACCTAATGCTGGAAGGGGGGTGATGACTAGCTTTAGTCATCGTTTTTTGGGCTAGTTTAGTTTAAATTTCCCTAGGTTTAAGTATTATTTTTTTTATATATTTTATGTATGCTATGTTTTAATATTTTATTTTTGATAATATGTTTGTTATGTTGTATTGTGTATTATGTTTGTTTGTTTGTTATGTTTTTATGTTTTGCTATTTTTTGTGTGCTATGATATTTTTTATGTTTGTTGTTGTGTTTTAGTCAATGTTTTAGTTACTTTATCTTAAAACATAACTTAATGTTTTATTTTATTTTATTTTTGTAGGTTGGAGCCCACATGGTACAGCCCTCTCATATGGACGATGAAGGGAAACTAGATCTGATATACTCTAGAGGGGGGGGGGGGGGGTGAATAGAGTATATGGTGCTTTAATAACTTTTAAAAACTTTTACAACAATTGTTGTAATGTGTGTGAGCAGGGAAGCAAATATAAATCTATCACAGAACTAAACTATGCAAAAACTAAGCACAGACAAATCAAGGCCAGAAACAAAAAAGAAAACAAGCAGAACCAGAGGACACAAGGAAATATAGTGGTTCCCCAAACTTGGGTACATCCACTCTTCTACCACCCTAGGTAGGAATCCACTGCAGGATGAGTTGATCAGGTGTCCTGGGCACCAATGAGCTTTTGATAAGGTGCTCAAAAACCAAATCAGATTTTTTGATCAGGTGTCTTGCCACCAATGAGCTTTTGACAAGGTGCTCAAAAACCAGATTCAAACTTTTGAAGGGAGTTTGAAAAACCCTTTACAGAGTGGGGGTGAGAGAGTGATGGCAGTCTTCTCTTTCTCAATCAACTGAGAAGACTATGTGGATTGATGTCAAAGCTCCCCCTGAATCCTTGAAATCTTCAGGAAGAAAAGCTTTGCTGAGGGTGATAGGCCTTCAAAGATAGATCTCCAGCACAAGATGATTTCAGCAAGCTGAAATATTGAGAGTCTGGAGTCTTGAAATGATGTTGGCCTTGAACACTTTGAGAGCTGAAGAGATCTGAAGAATGCTTGATCTCTTTGATGAGTGTTTTTCAGAATTCTTCTTGACAGAAAATTTTGAAAGAGTCTCTGTATACTGAGTTGTGTGTCCTCTTCTTGTCAATCTCTGTATTTTTCTTCTTTCATTCAAAAACATTCTGTCTTTTATTCTCTGTGCCAGAATAGAATATCACTCTGTCAAAGATAGCCGTTGGTCTGCATTGATTACAACCTTAATTGCATAATTTCTTCTGAAGGAAAGTCCACTGAATTATTCCTTGAAAAATCCCTTGAAACTTGGTCCAGAAGTAAATGAAAACGGCTAGCAGATCTTCTGAATTAATTGCAGAATAACTTCTAATTGATTTGAATTTGAATTCTGAAAGATAACTGAAATCGTCGAACTGAGCTCTGCTATCGTCGAGCTGAGCTCAGCGAACTGGAAAATTTAAGCAGCAAAACAATCGTCGATCTGAGCTCAAAGATCGTCGAACTGAGCTCAGAGATAAGGATCCAGTGCAGAGTCAAAATCGTCGACCTGAGCTCACCGATCGTCGAATGGAGTTCGACGATATTGTGAAGTTGAGCTCAGCGATCGTCGAGTGGAGCTCGATGATATTATGAGGTTGAGCTCAGCGATCGTCGAATGGAGCTCGACGATCTGTAGAAGTTGAGCTAGACGATCGTCGACCGGAGTTCGACGAATCCTCGTGCTGAGCTCGACGATTAGACTTGGTCTACAGAAAAACTTGGTCTTCAGGGTAGCTTCCAATCCTAGACTTCTAACCCTTAGACTCAATTCTAATTGACCTATTAAGCTATACAGAAGGTCAAACACAGATTCCTAGAGACATAGTGATCCTGACCCAAATTAGTAATAGGGTGTTCCAACAATCTCCCCCTATTTGGGTTAGGAAAACTATTTACAAACTTTGGAAAAATTAAATAACATCATACAATCAGAAAAGCATAAAAGCAATAGCAGCTAGACACATTGCAGAAACATCACAGAGATATATAAATATGACATCCAGATAGCAGTCAGAAAAACCAAGGATTGTCACCTTACAGAGTTACTTCTTCTCTTTGACTTTTACCATTTTGATTTCTCTGTTAGGATTTAAAGCTTCTTTGTTGGATCTAGTATCATCAGCTGCACCCAAGTATGTTTGCTTTGAAGTCCTGGGAACCACAGCAGCAGGATGCAACTCCATGTATCTGTCTGCATCAAAGAACTTGCTGGAGGCATATCTTTCTAGCTCTTTTTGTCTTTGTTCTGACATTGTAGAAATATTTGAGGTGTCTAAGCCTTGCTCTTTGGCTTTCTTTATCTGATCTAATGCAGCCAACTCCTTCATCCTAGTAGTCCAAGCAACAGGATTCTTCTCAGGGTCCTCAAATGGTACAGGTGGCTCATACCTGTTGGAAGAATTATCTTGAGGAGTCCTGGCAGTCACAGTTTCTTTAAGCTTGTAGGGGAAAGGACCTGATGATGTATCAGAAGAACCATGTCCTCCCCTGGAATAAGGGTGCTGCCTGGAATGCCCTTTGGAATAAACTTGAGTCTCTCTTTGATTTCCCCTGTATCCTCCTCTCCTAGAGTAAGAACCCCTAGACTGGCTTTCCCTTTGATAGGTTCTAGCATGGGGTTGATAGGGAGCCTGGCTTCTAGCTGGGTCTGAACTTGCAGAGCTGCCACCTGCACCTGTATTAGGAGGAGGTGGTGGAGGAGGATGAGGGTGCTTGAACTGGGAGGAGCCCTTCTCATACTTTCTTTTCTTCTTCATTGCTTTTAACTGATTTTTAGAGTACTGCATCCAATGTTCAGTAATTGGGCAGTTGTGCAGAATATAATAAGGAACATCATTGTTATCCTTGACTTGGGCAGGAGGAACCCTTCTCATTGCCTTACTTCTTGCCTTCCTTTTCCTTGTAATAGTGGCAGAAGAATCATCAGAGGCAGTGTTGTAATCATCAGATTCAGAGCTCTGAGCATCATATAAAGCATCAATTCTCTTCATCAAATCTTCTTTCAGTTGAACAGCAGCAGATGAGGCAGAACCAGAAGGAGCAATAGAAACAGATACAGCAGCAGATATAATAACAGATTCAGCAGCAGATGTAGCAGTAGATACAGCAGCAGATACAGGAGCAACAACATAAACAACACTAGTAACTTCAGGAGAGATGGCAGCAGCAGCTTCAGTAACAACAACAAAATCTTCAGCAGGCTCAAAAACAGTGGCCTCTGGCATCAGAAAATCCTGGGATGTTTGCTCATCAGAAGCAACTTGAATTTCAGCAGGAGGGAGAACAACTCCAGCATTAGCATTAACAAATTCAGAAGCAAAGGCAATCCTTTCTTCATCAGCAGCAGCAGCAGTAATCACTGAGAGTACAAAGGAGGAAATAATGCTGGGGTCACAGCCAGAGAAAGGCACCAATGCCTTAGAGAGGTCTTCTGAGGGCTGGACAGCAATACCTTCTGGTAAACAACTGAAAAAGGCAGGATCAAAGGCTGAGAGCAAAGACCTTAGGTCTATTGCCAGAACTGGAGTAGGCACAGCAACTGGAGCAGAAGACACAAAAACAACAGCAGCAGCAGCAGCAGTATCAACAGCAGGAGCAGAAGCAGCAGCAACAGCAGCATGAAGGCTGGCTTCATATGGCATCTCCCCCTGCCTGGATGCAGATACATCTGTATCAAGGCACACTGCTGGAGGTGGTGCCTGAGGAATGAGGGAGGAAAGCCTGGCAGACAGGGCTGCCACTGACTGTTGTAGAGGAGCTAAGGAGGCCTCCATGAGAAGAGAGAGCCTGGGGGCCAGTAGCTCATACAACTTGTCAGCTAAGGCTGGCAGATCTACATGCTCAATGGCAGGAGCAGAGGTAGAGGGTATGGGGATGGCTGAGGATGCTGGAAGTGGAGGGCTGGATGGTGGAGGGATGGATGGCTGAGGTGTGGGGATTGTGGAGATGGAGGACAAGGGGATGGATATGGATGGAGTGAATGTGGGTTGGTCAAGGATGTGGTGGAGGAGATCTTGGAAAGATGTTGAGGAGGAGGGTAATTCTGGAGGAGAAGAGGGGGAATCATCCATGTAGGAGTCATCCAGAAGGGTGAATGATGGTATGGATGGAGAAGAGGTGACATCTGGAGGTGGATGGGAGAATAATGGGTGGAAATGGTCTACTGGAGGTGAGGAAATGGTTGCTGGAGATGGAATTAAGGTTGGAGATGGGCTGGATATGGTAATGGGGGATGAGGCTGGAATGGTGGATGGTAGAGGTAGGGTTTGACTTGGAGGAGGAGGAGAGGCAGCACCAGCAACAGCCAGGTCTTCTGCAGCAGCAGAAACCTGTGGGGGAGTGACTCTTTGAGTCCTGGTGCCTGAAGGAGCAGTTGAAGAGGGCCTGCTGGGTTTGCTAATTTGCCTGTCCCACTTGCCAAATAGGGCACAGGTAAGTCTCTTGGAGGCATTGATGTGCACTCCAGAGGAGACCAGCAGAGCAGGGCACCTTGCCTGAAGGAAAACTCCAAGAATTCTTCCAAAATTTACAAAGCTTTTATTGATTTTCTTCTTTATCAGGTCAAAGAAGACCTCTCCCCAATTCAAGCTTTTCTTATCTACCAGAGCTCCCATGAGGCAGAGCTGATGTCTGGAGATGGTATCATGTGCAGAATGCTTTGCCAACAGCACCTTGCCTACAACATCTGCCAGGAACCTGTACTCAACTGACAAGTTCCTCTTAAACAACTTGCTAGGGTTTCCCTCTGGATGACCCATCCTGGCAAGTATATCAGAAAATTCCTCCCCAGATAGTTCAGCAGTTTCATCTCCATTTCTCAAACCAAAGACCTCTGTTAAGACTGTTGGGGTCAAAGGTACCTAGGTTCCAGCAATAGATCCCACTATGGTGTTGTTGTCAAGGTTGTGAGCAGTATAGACCCATTCTTTTATTTCATCTGAAGCAAGCTTCATTCTAGTGGTCATGAGGGCAGACAAGTTCTGATCCTTGAATAAACTCAAAATGTCCTGGAAGATTTGATCAGTAGTGTTGAATGAGTCCAGATCAATATCAAATCCTGCATCGAACTTCATGGCGGCTAGAACAGCGACTGATACGGCCATTGTACCTGCAAAAATTTAACAAACACAACGAACAAGCGTAGAACTGTTTGGAGGGAAGAAAATTCTTGCAAAGAAATTGAAAGCGCAAGAGAGAACGACGGCGAAAAATGAGTTTTATATTAGGGTTCGACGCAGAATTGGAAAGATCGTTGAACTCAGTTCGACGATCGAGGCTTCTAAAGGAATCTGAAGAGACTCCAACATCGTCGATCTCCGTTCGACGATCTAGAAAGGCGTCGAGCTCCGTTCGACGATCGTTCAGGGAACCAAATCGTCGAGCGCCGTTCGACGATCGTTGACCGGAAGAGATAGTTCATACTATCTGAGGGGCGCTGAACTCAGTTCGACGATTCTGGGAATCGTCGATCTCCGTTCGACGATCTTTGGGGAAATCGTCGAGCGCAGTTCAGAGATCAGAAAATTCTAGACACTAAGAAAAATCAGAATTTTGCCTAGTCTTGGTCAATTTTTAGCTTTCAAAATCTTGGATATTATTTAAGAGTTCCTCCATCTAACATTCCTAACTGATTTAGGAAGAAAGTGTGTTTCTTTTCATCCAAAGGCTTGGTGAAAATATCTCCCCTTTGTAAATCAGTTGGGATATATTGTAATTCAATTTTATTCTTTTCAACATTGTCCCTTAAGAAGTGATGCCTAATCTCTATGTGTTTTGTCCTACTATGGAGGACTGGATTTTGAGCTATGGAAATAGCACTTGTATTGTCACAAAAGATTTTTGACTTCTCTAAGTTGTAACCATAGTCTAGGAGTTGATTTTGAATCCACAGTATTTGTGAACAACAACTGCCTGCAGCCATATATTCAGCTTCAGCAGTTTAAGTTGACACAGATGTTTGTTTCTTGCAAAACCAAGAGACAAGTCTATCACCAAGGAACTGACAAGTTCCACTGGTGCTTTTCCTGTCAATTCTGCATCCAGCATAATCAGCATCAGAGAATCCAGTTAACTCAAATGCTGAATCTTTTGGATACCAGAGACCTAGATTTGGACAACTTTTAACATACCTGAGAATCCTCTTTACTAATGTTAGGTGTGACTCTCTAGGGCTTACTTGGAACCTAGCACATATACATGTAGCAAACATTATATCTGGTCTACTAGCTGTAAGATACAGTAAAGAGCCAATCATTGCTCTATATGTAGTCTGATCAACTGGTTTCCCATGTTCATCAGCATCCAGTACAGCATTGGTAGGCATGGGTGTTTTCATGCAAGATGCCTCAGACATACCAAATTTCTTAACCAGCTCATTAGCATATTTGGTTTGAGAAATAAAGATGCCTTCAGCATGTTGCTTGACTTGCAATCCTAGGAAGAAGGATAGCTCGCCCATACTACTCATCTCAAATTTAGAATGCATTAGGTTAGAAAACCTTCTGCACAATTGTGAGTCAATAGAACCAAAAATGATATCGTCTACATAAATTTGTACTAGTAGGGTATGGGACTTATGGGTTCTAATAAAAAGAGTTTGGTCTACTCTACCCCTTATAAAACCATTTTCTAAGAGAAAGCATGCTAGGGTCTCATACCATGCTCTAGGAGCTTGCTTGAGACCATATAATGCTTTGTTCAGTCTAAAAACATAATCAGGATAAGTTGGAGAGATAAAACCTGGAGGTTGTCTGACATAGACTTCCTCTTTGATGTCTCCATTTAAGAAGGCACTCTTGACATCCATCTGATAAACCTTGAAGCCTTTGTGAGTTGCATAAGCTAGAAATATTCTGATGGCTTCCAATCTTGCAACAGGTGCAAAGGTCTGGTCGTAGTCAATTCCTTCTTCTTGAGAATATCCCTGGGCAACTAGCCTTGCCTTGTTCCTTATTATTACTCCTTGATCATCCAGTTTATTTCTGAATACCCATTTTGTTCCAACAATGGAATGATCCTTTGGCTTTGGCACTAGTTCCCATACTTTGTTCCTCTCAAATTGATGCAACTCCTCTTGCATTGCAATGATCCAGTGTGGATCTTGCTCTGCATCTTGAATGGACTGAGGTTCAATTTGAGAAAGGAAGCAGGTGTGCAACAGGTTTTGGTTGACCTGATTTCTGGTTTGCACACCAGCTAAGATTTCTCCAATTATCTGGGAAATTGGATGGTCTCTTGATGTTACTAAATCAACAGGGGGTGTTGATTGTTCACCAACCTGTGTTGTTGTTTCCTCTTGTGGTACAACAACTGGCTCTTCAGGTTGTGCTTCAATGTGTTGAGCATTCCCTTCATCTTCACTGCTTTCATCCTCTTGAGCAACCTGTAGCTTGTTCATATCTTCAACTAGAGAGTGTTCATGCAAAGGTTCTATGGTAGAAGAGATCTTCTCCTTGAAAGACATGTTAGTTTCATCAAAAGAAACATGAACAGATTCCTCAATTTTCAATGATGATTTATTGTATACCCTATAGGCCTTGCTGATCATGTAGTATCCCAGAAACACTCCTTCATCAGCTTTGGCTTGAAATTTTGCTAAGTATTTCTTGTCATTATTGTGAATATAGCAAATGCAACAAAAAATTCTGAAATAGTCAACTTTAGGTTTCTTCCCTTTGAGTAATTCATAGGGAGTCTTTCCCTTCAGTTTATGTATCAGACTTCTGTTCAGCACATAGTTGGAGGTGTTCACTGCCTCTGCCCAAAAGGATAGAGGTAGATGAGCATCTGACAACAATGTAGTGGCAGATTCAATAAGGGTTCTATTTTTCCTTTCAGCTACCCCATTTTGTTGAGGAGTTCTAGGAGCTGAGAAAGTATGCCTGATCCCTTCACTCTGACAGAACTCTTGCATAAGAAGAGAATCAAACTCTGTCCCATGATCACTTCTGATCAGGGCAATGTGAGTATTGAACTCAATCTGTATACATTTGAGAAACTCTGTCAGACACTTAAAGTTATCAGACTTCTTCCTTAGAAAGAACACCCAAGTGAATCCAGAGAAGTCATCTACAATTACTAAAGTGTAGGATTTCCCTCCTAGGCTATGTACTGTGATGGGTCCAAATAGATCCATGTGTAATAGATACAATGTCCTAGGTGAATCACTCTTATTAAGTGACTTAAAACTGTTTTTAGTTTGCTTGCCTAATTGACAAGCCTTGCAGAGTCCTTCCTTCTTGTAGGGGCCAGAAGGTAGTCCTCTAACAAGGTTGTCCTTGGATAGCCTAGCAATAGTTCTAAGATTTAGGTGTCCTAGTCTCTTATGCCATAATACATTTGGTCTACATACTGAATTGAATAAACAGATATCTATAGTAGTTGAAAGAAAATCTACTAGGTAGATGTTACCTTTCTTTTTACCTGTCAACACAGTTGTGTTGTCCTCTGACTTGATTTTGCATAAGGTTTTGCTGAAGGTCACCTGGTAGCCTTCATCACATAGCTGACTGATGCTGATTAGGTTGTGCTTCAGTCCTTCCACATATGCTACCTTCTTGAAGGTTACTGAACCAATCTGGACTGCACCATATCCTTTAGTTTGTCCAAAGTTGGAATCACCAAAGATAACTTTGGGTCCAAGCTTGGCTCTAAAGGAATTGAGGTTGTCCTTGTTCCCTGTCATGTGCTTAGAGCACCCACTATCCAAATACCATTGCTGGTTAGATGTTGGATAGGTCTTCACCTGCACATAAAATAATTCACTTGTTTTTGACCCAGTTTACCTTGGGCCTAGGTTGATAACCTCTAAATTCAGAAATGAAAGACATCCCTGGCTGACTCTTATATCCTTCAGGATGATATCTCCTTGGAGGTATAATCCATTCAGTATAAGTGTTGAAGGTTTGGGATGAAGAACCCTTAGGATTCAATTTTGACTTGCCTTTGAAATAGTTTCCAGAGCTCTGACCTCTGTTCGACGATCTTGGAGCTGCGTTCGACGATCGTGGGTCAGATCGTCGAGCTCCGTTCGACGGTCGACTATGGCTGAGGTCAGGTATATGGGATCGTCGACCTGCGGTTGACGACTTTGGCTGAGATCGTCGATCTGCGTTCGACGATTTTTCCTGAGATTGTCGAGCTGCGTTCGACGATCGTCGATCTTCATTCGGCGATCGTCGATCTCCGTTCGACGATTTCTACTGGGACTTAGTTTTCTGAGGCAGATCAGAATTTTTCCTGGCAACCTCTACAACTCCCTTTCCCTTGTCAGAAATGAACTTGATGGGAGTTGTTAGAACAATAGGTTGGCTGGATGAGGCACCCAAGCCCAGTGTACTGTTGAATCTTGAGTTCACTGTGCTTGTGATGTCCATCAGCTTGAGGCTTCTCCCATTGAGAGATTCTTCAAGCTTCTTGGCCTCAGAGAGCTCACTTTTCAGTGTAGCTATCTGTTCCCTATAGTTCTCCAACTCCTGAGAGAGTTTGAGGTTTTCTGATTTTAAAACATTTTGTTTAGATAATTGATTTCTGAGAGAGATGATCTCTTTCTCAGACTCTAGCAGGTCTAGACATAGTGCTTTAAATTCAGATTTAAAATCTTCTGAAGTAAAATCAAAAGAGCTGATTACCTGATCTTCTTCAGGTTGAGTCTCTGAGTCTGACTCTGACTCCTCTTCCTCTGAGTTGTGTTGTGAGGCATTGATTGCCATCATGCAGAACTCCTTTTCCTCTGCATCATCCTCATCATCACTAGAGCTGGAAGAAGCTTCTGACTCCTCTTCAGTCTCACTCCAGGATTCAGCAACAAATCCTTTCCTTGTATGCTTATTTTTGCTGGAAGAAGGTTTGCTATTGCCACTCCTTTTGGAGTCCTTCTCCTTTCTTCTCTCTTTTCTTTCCCTTCTGTCTTTGTTCTTGTTCTCTGGACAGTCAGGAACTATATGCCCTGGTTTCCTGCAACCAAAGCAAATAATGTCTTTGTTATTGCCAATGGACTTGTCATACCTTGGCTTATCCTGCTCCTTGTATGATCTTCTTCTGAAGTCCTTTCTGGCCATCTTATAGAATCTTTTGGCCAACAAGCTGAGAAGTTCATCATTGCCTGTGGCTTTTTCTTCAGGCAGATCCTCAGTTGCCTTGAATGCTATGGTCTTCTCCTTTCTTGTGGCTGATGAAGCAGCCTTCTGTTCTTCCTCTCTATTCTTGATGAGTAGCTCATAAGATTTGAGCTTACCCAACAAGGCTTCAGTGGTGATCTCATTCAGACTTCTGGCATCTTTAATTGGCCAGATTCTTGAATCCCAAGTGCTAGGAAAGCACATTAGGATCTTGTCATTAAGTTCTGTCAGTGAGATCTCTTTGTCTAATGTCCTCAGTTCACTGACAATTAGACTCAGTCTGTTATACATGTCTCCCACTGACTTAGTCTCTCCCTTCTTGAAGTTCTCATATTGAGAGATGAGATGGGATCTTCTGTCCTTTCTCTCATCAGCTGAGCCAGAGACAATTTCTGAGAGCCTGTCCCAAATTTCCTTGGCTGAATTGCATTCAGCTACCTTTTGAAAAATGTCATCTGACATTGTCTGGGCTAGAATGTTCATAGCCTTGGCATCAGCTACTTTCCACTTTTTGATGTCAGCATCTGTTCCTGATGGAGGTGGAACAGCATTTGTGCTTGTGCTCTCTGGGGGTCTTGGACACACTGTCAAAACAGAATTAAAAATATCTTCGTCAATAGAATTCATGTAGAGTCTAATCCTTGCTTTCCAGAGTGCAAACTTTGACAGATTGCACACTGGAGGTCTGGTGCTTGCATAATCTTTGTTTTGGGCCATGAGTTGTGCAAACAAAATCTAATAATAAAATACAAAAGAAAAACAGATCTAGTTTAGGATCTTGGGGTTCAGGTGTTAGCCTGTACAACCAAACAGGTATGGTATGTTTAACCAACCTCGCTCTGATACCAATTGAAGGGAAACTAGATCTGATATACTCTAGAGGGGGGTGAATAGAGTATATGGTGCTTTAATAACTTTTAAAAACTTTTACAACAATTGTTGTAATGTGTGTGAGCAGGGAAGCAAATATAAATCTATCACAGAACTAAACTATGCAAAAACTAAGCACAGACAAATCAAGGCCAGAAACAAAAAAGAAAACAAGCAGAACCAGAGGACACAAGGAAATATAGTGGTTCCCCAAACTTGGGTACATCCACTCTTCTACCACCCTAGGTAGGAATCCACTGCAGGATGAGTTGATCAGGTGTCCTGGGCACCAATGAGCTTTTGATAAGGTGCTCAAAAACCAAATCAGATTTTTTGATCAGGTGTCTTGCCACCAATGAGCTTTTGACAAGGTGCTCAAAAACCAGATTAAAACTTTTGAAGGGAGTTTGAAAAACCCTTTACAGAGTGGGGGTGAGAGAGTGATGGCAGTCTTCTCTTTCTCAATCAACTGAGAAGACTATGTGGATTGATGTCAAAGCTCCCCCTGAATCCTTGAAATCTTCAGGAAGAAAAGCTTTGCTGAGGGTGATAGGCCTTCAAAGATAGATCTCCAGCACAAGATGATTTCAGCAAGCTGAAATATTGAGAGTCTGGAGTCTTGAAATGATGTTGGCCTTGAACACTTTGAGAGCTGAAGAGATCTGAAGAATGCTTGATCTCTTTGATGAGTGTTTTTCAGAATTCTTCTTGACAGAAAATTTTGAAAGAGTCTCTGTATACTGAGTTGTGTGTCCTCTTCTTGTCAATCTCTGTATTTTTCTTCTTTCATTCAAAAACATTCTGTCTTTTATTCTCTGTGCCAGAATAGAATATCACTCTGTCAAAGATAGTCGTTGGTCTGCATTGATTACAGCCTTAATTGCATAATTTCTTCTGAAGGAAAGTCCACTGAATTATTCCTTGAAAAATCCCTTGAAACTTGGTCCAGAAGTAAATGAAAACGGCTAGAAGATCTACTGAATTAATTGCAGAA
The DNA here is from genome assembly GCA_039583875.1 of Platanthera guangdongensis. Classification (NCBI taxonomy): domain Eukaryota; kingdom Viridiplantae; phylum Streptophyta; class Magnoliopsida; order Asparagales; family Orchidaceae; genus Platanthera; species Platanthera guangdongensis. The sequence goes on along the minus strand of CM077157.1, from coordinate 44,778,759 downwards.
TAACTTCTAATTGATTTGAATTTGAATTCTGAAAGATAACTGAAATCGTCGAACTGAGCTCTGCTATCGTCGAGCTGAGCTCAGCGAACTGGAAAATTTAAGCAGCAAAACAATCGTCGATCTGAGCTCAAAGATCGTCGAACTGAGCTCAGAGATAAGGATCCGGTGCAGAGTCAAAATCGTCGACCTGAGCTCACCGATCGTCGAATGGAGTTCGACGATATTGTGAAGTTGAGCTCAGCGATCGTCGAGTGGAGCTCGACGATATTATGAGGTTGAGCTCAGCGATCGTCGAATGGAGCTCGACGATCTATAGAAGTTGAGCTAGACGATCGTCGACCGGAGTTCGACGAATCGTCGTGCTGAGCTCGACGATTAGACTTGGTCTACAGAAAAACTTGGTCTTCAGGGCAGCTTCCAATCCTAGACTTCTAACCCTTAGACTCAATTCTAATTGACCTATTAAGCTATACAGAAGGTCAAACACAGATTCCTAGAGACATAGTGATCCTGACCCAAATTAGTAATAGGGTATTCCAACAGACGACCTTCATTGGTGAGCCCGAGCCACTTCATTTATGAAACATGGTGCAGCCCAAGCCTCCTCCAAGTGCAGCAGGCCAACCCACACCATGAAACCCAGTTATTTGATGCAGCCAGCCAGCCCACGCCATGTAGCCCACTTCAATGATGCATGCAACCCACTCCATGATGCAACCCGAAAATGCATGCATCCAGCCACCTTTTCATGGTCGGCCACTCCTCCCCTCTCTCTTCTTTATTCCTCATGCATCCCCTCATTCATTCCCTCTCTCTCCCAAAAACCAACCTTCCAAAGCTTAAGGCAAGGGCTCCTTATATAGGTGAGGGGGAAGGATCTAGAAGGAAGTGTAACTATTTTTTTGTTACTGTAATCCCTTTTTTTGGTAGCATAATTTTGTCTCTTTTATTATTTTGTACTCCTCTTTCTTTCATCAATGAAAAATTATTCTCTTTCTCTTATTTTTGTGGTTTCTTTCTTAACTATGCATAGCTAATTTGCCTTTAGCATTCAATCATGAGAATCCATGAAATGAGATGAGATTTCCTTTACTTTTTAGTTTAATTTTTGTCAAAATTATTCTCGATCTCTCTTTGATTTTTCTCGTGTCGACTCCGTATTTCCAGTATACGGTAGTAGGCAATTTGATCTCATTTCATAGTAGTCGAGAGACTCGTTGATTTGAAAGATCACTCAAAGAAGGAAGGAGTTGCACGCAATCCTAGAGGTAGGACGACGTAAATCCTCCGGATTGTAGTCAAATCCAATAGTGTGGATCACTTCGATAATACAACTTTAGGCATTTTTTATTTGCAATGAGATTTCGGTCAAAACATCTATAAGTTAGGAGATTTAATGCTCTAGCGAGATTATTTCTTATTTTCGGATCCGTCACGATCGAGTTTGATTTGCAATCATAAAACTATAATTTTATCTTTCTTATCTTCTTTTCATGGTGAATCATTGATCGAATACTATCTTTTTATCCGAAGTTTTCATTTTAATATCATCTTTAGTTTAGTTTTAAATTCTCAAACAACCAACAATCGTACGGTAGGATAATAGTAGAAGCGTGAGTAATAGTACTTGACAACCACGAGTTTTAATATGACCTTGGTACTACAATTCGATAGGTACACTTGCCTTTTCGGGTTGATAGTCATTCAACATACCAAGTTTTTGGCGCCGTTGCCGGGGACGCTTTTTCATCAATATTAGGAAAAAGCTTTCGCTATTACTTCTGCAAAAAAAAAAAAAAAAATTTACCTTTCTCTATTTTCTTCTTCAAGTTTCTATTTCCGTTCTTCTTCTTTTTTTCCCTACATTCTCCTTCTATTTTTCTTAGTGCATGACCGACACGAATCCGTCGCTACTTGTTGACTTGGACCCAGAAATCGAACGCTCCTTTCGGAGAAACTTGCGATTCAGGGGTTCCACTTCTCAAACAACGGTTGAGGATTCCGACGGTGATTGTAACCTCAACTCCGAAATGGGAGACCACAACCCAGCGTTTGCCCAGCAAAGGACGATGTCTGATTATGCTCGACCCAACCAGGAGGGTACAAAAACATGTATTGTTCGAGCTACAATTGCGAACAATAACTTTGAGCTTAAGCCTAGCATCATACAAATGGTGCAGCAATATGTACAGTTCGACGGATTATAAGATGAAGATCTGAATTTGCATATTGCTAGTTTTCTCGAGATCTGTGACACCTTCAAAATCAATGGTGTCTCAGACGACAAAATTAGGCTAATACTCTTCCCCTTTTCCTTAAGAACAAAAGCCAAGCAGTGGTTGAGTTCTATTCCAAGAGGATCAATTACCACTTGGAATATTTTAATAGATAAATTTCTCGCTAGTATTCCCCCCCCGCTAAAACTGCGAAACTTCGAAATGATATTACTTCTTTTTCTCTAATTGCTTCCGAGACCCTCTATGACACTTGGGAGAGGTTCAAGGAACTTTTGAGATGCTGCCCTCATCATGTTCTGCATGTACGGTTACAGGTCCAGACATTCTACAATGGGCTAAATCAAGAAACCAAGCAGATGATAGATGCCGCTTCCGGTGGGTCTTTGGACCGTAAAACTCCGGAGGCCGCTCTTGAGCATATCGAGGACATGGCGATGAACACCTATCAGTGGAACTCATCTAGGACTCGCCCAAATAAACCAGCAGGTATCTACGACGTGGATTCTGTGTCCCAACTGGCGCTTCAAGTGGAGATGCTGAACAAGAAAATATCGGAGATGACTGCTGCCTCCGCCCCTCAGCTATATGAAAATGCAAATGCCGCCGCCGAGCAGGTGGATTATCTGGGGAACATACCCAGGCCTGCTCAAAACAATTTTTCTAATTTTTCTAAATTTTCTAGTTTTTCTGCTCCTCCTGGTTTTAATAATGCTTCTAACTCGTATCACCCTGGGTGGCGTAACCATCCAAAGTTTTCATGGAGTAATCCCGCAAATGCCACACATCCACCACATGATTTTACTCCACCACTACCACCACAAAATCAAAACCAAAATTTTCAAAAACCTTCATCTTTGGAGGAAATGTTTTCTGGATATATAAGCACAAATGGGGAGACCATTAGGAATCTAACAGGGTCAATGAAAAATTTAGAAAACACGGTCGGGCAACTCGCCAAGGTGATAATTTTCAAAATGTGTGGACTCGCACCTTCGAGACCTGGAGGAGACGTTCGCCACCCTACGGAAGTTTAAGATGAGGCTGAACCCCTTATAGTGCATCTTCGGGGCGAGCCGCAGGAAGTTCCTTGGGCATCTCCTGACCCCAGCAGGGGTGGAGCCTAATCCGGATAAGGTGAAGGCCATCTTGGAGCTGGAGTCAGCACGCAATGCTAAGGAGGTCCAGCGCTTGACAAGAAAGCTGGCCGGGCTAAGCAGATTCCTCTCCAGGTCGGGAGAAAAGTGCTTGTCGTTCTTCAAAGTGTTGTGGGGTACTCAAAGGTTCGAATGGACAGCCGAGTGCGAAGAAGCTTTACAAATACTAAAGAGGCAGCTCTCCCTTGCACCTCTACTTCAAAGCCCAAAGGAGGGGGAGGACCTAGCCTTGTATCTCGGAGTAGGAGCAGAGGCCGTGAGCTTTGTCCTGGTCAGAGAAGAGGGGAAGAATCAATTGCCAATCTACTATGTTAGCAGAATCCTGAAGAAGGCGGAGCTCTGCTACCCCATCTTAGAAAAGCTGGCATATACTTTGATCATTTCGGCCAGGAAGCTCCGACCGTACTTCCAAGCGCATTCGATCAGGGTGGTGACAGACCATCTCCTTCGTAAGATTTTTGAGGGAGTGGAGCACTCAGGCAGGTTGACCATGTGGTCTATCGAATTGAGCGAGTTTGGTATCTCATTCGTGCCAAGGCTCTCCATTAAGGCACAGGCGGTGGCTGACTTCTTGACGGACTACGTTATTGAGGTTGGTGCAGAGGAGCCGAGCCCGCAGGAGGCGTGGAAGATGACAGTTGATTGGGCCTCGGGAAAGCACTACCTCGCAGCAGGGGTGGTGTTGATAAGTCCTCAAGGGGTCACTATAGAATAAGTAGTGGTCATGCACTTTCCAGTGACTAACAACCAGGCGGAGTACGACGCCGTGAAATCCGTCCTTCGTTTGGCAAAGGAACTTGAGATCCAGATGTGGAGGCTTTTACAGACTCGTTGGTGGTGACATCACAAAACCGAGTGGAGTTCGAAGCTCGGGAGCCCACCCTTGTGAAGTACTTATCCAAGGTGAGGGCGATCATCGGGGGGTTCCGGATGTTCTCAATCCAACATGTCCCTAGGGAAGAAAGTATAGCTGCCAATCAATTGGCTGAGTTTGGACCTCGGGGAGGAGGGACCTTGACTGAGCTATTTCGACTGGCTATCGAGGATGGAGAGTTGATGGAGGTGGATCGGCGACCCTCGTGGGTGGATCCATTGGTGACTTTCCTAACCACTGGCGAGTTTCTGAGGGGACCAAGGACGGGAAAAGCTTCAGGCACAAGGCGGCTCACTACCTAATGCTGGAAGGGGGTGATGACTAGCTTTAGTCATCATTTTTTGGGCTAGTTTAGTTTAAATTTCCCTATGTTTAAGTATTTTTTTTTATATATTTTATGTATGCTATGTTTTAATATTTTATTTTTGATAATATGTTTTAATATTATGTTTGTTATGTTGTATTGTGTATTATGTTTGTTTGTTTGTTATGTTTTTATGTTTTGCTATTTTTTGTGTGCTATGATATTCTTTATGTTTGTTGTTGTGTTTTAGTCAATGTTTTAGTTACTTTATCTTAAAACATAACTTAATGTTCTATTTTATTTTATTTTTGTAGGTTGGAGCCCACATGGTGCAGCCTTCTCATATGGCCGGCCTTCATTGTTGAGCCCGAGCCACTTCATTTATGCAACATGGTGCAGCCCAAGCCTCCTCCAAGTGCAGCCGGCCAACCCACACCATGCAACCCACTTATTTGATGCAGCCGGCCAGCCCAAACCATGCAACCCACTTCAATGATGCATGCAGCCCACTCCATGATGCAACCCGAAAATGCATGCATCCAGCCACCTTTGCATGGCCGACCACTCCTCCCTTCTCTCTTCTTTATTCCTCATGCATCCCCTCATTCATTCCCTCTCTCTCTCCCCTTTATTATTTTCTCCTCTTTATTCCTCATTCACCCCCTTCTATTTTCTATTTTTTCTATTTTTATTCCCTTAAATAAAATACATTGAACTTCCATCCCTCTCTCTCCCCTCATTAAATGCAATTCATGCATCTTTCACCATGCATGGCCGCCCCCCTTTCCACCCTTCATCCCCACTTCCTTCTAGATCCTTCCCCCTCACCTATATAAGGAGCCCTTGCCTCAAGCTTTGGAAGGTTGGATTTTGGGAGAGCAAGTGAGAGTGCTAGTTTAAGAGAGAGTTCTTACTTGTTGTTGTTAAGTCTTTTTTATTAGTGTAACTATTTTATTGTTTGTGTAATCCCTTTTTTTGGTAGCATAATTTTGTCTCTTTTATTATTTTGTACTCCTCTTTCTTTCATCAATGAAAAATTATTCTCTTTCTCTTATTTTTGTGGTTTCTTTCTTAACTATGCGTAGCTAATTTGCCATTAGCATTCAATCATGAGGATCCTTGAAATGAGATGAGATTTCCTTTACTTCTTAGTATTATTTTTGTCAAAATTATTCTCAATCCTTCTTTGATTTTTCTCGTGTCGACTCCGTATTTCCAGTATACAGTAGTAGACAATTTGATCTCATTTCATAGTAGTCGAGAGACTCGTTGATTTGAAAGATCACTCAAAGAAGGAAGGAGTTGCACGCAATCCTAGAGATAGGACGACGTAAATCCTCCGGATTGGAGTCAAATCCAATAGTGTGGATCACTTCGATAATACAACTTTAGGCATTTTTGATTTGCAATGAGATTTTGGTCAAAACATCTATAAGTTAGGAGATTTAATGCTCTAGCGAGATTATTTCTTATTTTCGGATCCGTCACGGTCGAGTTTGATTTGCAATCATAAAACTATAATTTTATCCTTCTTATCTTCTTTTCATGGTGAATCATTGATAGAATGCTATCTTTTTATCCGAAGTTTTCATTTTAATATTATCTTTAGTTTAATTTTAAATTTTCAAACAACCAATAATCGTACGGTAGGATAATAGTAGAAGCGTGTGAAAGTGAGGGTTAGGTCTACAATACTCTAGAGGGGGGGGGGGTGAATAGAGTATATTTAAAATTTGTTAGGTCCCTATAAAGGTGCTGTTACAGCTTTTGCTGTAAACTGTTAAGGTGCAGTAATTAGGAAACAAGAAAATAGAGAATAATAAACCTAATCACAGCCACACAGTAAGAACAAAAAGAAAAAGATAGGCAACCAGACGACACAAGAAATTTATAGTGGTTCCCCAAATCTGGGTTGTCCACTCTTCTACCACCCTGGTAGGAATCCACTCAGGTTTTTGATCAGGTGCCTGACACCAATGTGTTTTGATTAGGTCCCCAAAAACCAACTCATGTCTTTTGGTTAGGAGACTTGCAAGCAGGAATCACTTTTGAAGGGAGATGACAACCCTTTATACAGGAGGGGGTGAGAGAGTGATTTTGTCTTCTCTGTCAACAATCAGAGAGCAGACTTATGTGAAATGATGTTAGCAAACAGCTCCCCCTGAGATGTAGAATGATTCAGGGAAGATCTGGAGCTTTGCTACAGGGTGATAGACCTTCAATCAGAGTTCTTGACAAGCAGTGATGCAGGAGATTCTTGACTGATTTGATATTTGTTGCCCTTGTAAGTCCTGGAGAGAATATTGAAGAAGAAGACTTTTGATATTGTATGATTGTTCTTCTTCTTCTGAATGAAGATCACTGTCTGTCACTTGTATGTCCTGTATGCTTCAGTAATTTTTTGTCTGTATGAATCTTTTCTAAGTAATGATTGTACTTCTGTTCTCTCTAACAGTCTATCTATTTCTGTGTGTTCTTTTTCTTTCTTTCTGTATGACTGAGTGTGTTCTCATGTTCTTCTCTGTCTTTTCAAAAATTTGAATCCTCTGTAATTAATGCTGACGGCCTGAGAATAATCGGCATTGATACATTTTCCAACTGTCTTGTGGAAAATCAGCAAGTAATAATCCTGAGGAAGACCGTAATCAATGCTACTTCTAACAGATACATTCAGAGAATGTAGAGCATTAATTACTCAGGAATTTCCGCATTAGAATGGGGACAGAAGGCCAGAAATGGCTAAGTCTAGAGTCGTCAAACAATTGACAGAATTCGTCGAACTGAATTACCAGTTTGTCGAGCTGAGATACTGTATTTGTCGACCAGACAACTTCTTGTTCATTGAAATGAGTTCCAAGATCGTCGAGCTGATAACAGAGCTGCATGCTTCAGAGCCTTTGCCTTTTCTGTCTGAAGTTCATCGAGCTGAGTTGGTAACTTCGTCGACTGGAGTTCAGCAACCATTCTGGACGTAGTCGAGTATTTTGTGTTGACAGATATTCTGTGTGTCGACATGAATCTTCTGGTGTCGACACAGGTGGGTGTCGACTGATTAGTCATGGTGTCGACACAAATCTTCTGGTGTCGACATAAGTGGGTGTCGACACAAGTTTTCTGGTGTCGACATAGTTGATGTCGACACATACCCTAAGTGTCGACACAAATCTTCTGGTTCCAGAATTCGTCGAGTAGAGTACTGAGTTCGTAAACCTGAGAAGTTGACTTCGTCGACCTGAGAAGTTGACTTCATCGACCTGAGAAGTTGACTTCGTCGACCTGAGAAGTTGACTTCGTCGACCTGAGAAGTTGAATTCGTCGACCTGAGAAGTTGTGAACTTGAGGTCCAAGTTCGTCGAGCTCAGAATTTTGTTCGTCGACCAAAGTCTGAACATGGACTTAGAATAATCTGGAGTTATCCAGACTTTAGTTTGTTGAAGTATCCTAATTTTCGTCGACCAGAGAATGAAGATCGTCGAGCTCAGCTCAGAGAAATATCTCAAGATCGTCGAGCTGAGAACGTCTTTCGTCGACCTGAGTTCGACGAACGTCGAACTCATTTTACTTGGTCTTGAAATCTTCTAAGTATTGAGTCTCTGATAGTCTTGTTGATAGCTGGTACATCTGATGTTGACTCTAAGGACTTGGCCTAGACTCTAGGACACAACTATGACCCTGACTATACATGTTGGGTCACATCATCCTAAGTTAGTGAACCTAGCCCTAATCAACTAGGGATCCAACAACGTGACTAACAGTACTTGACAACCATGAGTTTTAATACGACCTTGGTACTACAATTCGATATGTACACTTGCCTTTTCGGGTTGATAGTCATTCAATATACCAAGTTTTTGGCGCCGTTGCCGGGGACGCTTTTTCGTCAATATTAGGAAAACGCTTTCGCTATTACTTCTGCAAAAAAAAAATAATTTACCTTTCTCTATTTTCTTCTTAAAGTTTCTATTTCTGTTCTTCTTCTTTTTTCCCTCCATTCTCCTTCTATTTTTCTTAGTGCATGACCGACATGAATCCGTCGCTACTTGTTGACTTGGACCCAGAAATCGAATGCTCCTTTCGAAGAAACTTGCGATTCAGGGGTCCCACTTCTCAAACAGCGGTTGAGGATTCCGACAGTGATTGTAACTTCAACTCCGAAATGGGAGACCCCAACCCAGCGTTTGCCCAGCAAAGGACGATGTTTGATTATGCTCGGCCCAACCTGGAGCCTACAAAAATAAGTATTGTTCGAGCTGCAATTGCGAATAATAACTTTGAGCTTAAGCCTAACATCATACAAATGGTGCATCAATATGCATAGTTCGACGGATTACAATATGAAGATCCGAACTTGCATATTGCTAGTTTTCTCGAGATCCGTGACACCTTTAAAATCAATGGTGTCTCAGACGACGCAATTAGGCTAAGACTCTTCCCCTTTTCCTTAAGAACAAAAGCCAGACAGTGCTTGAGTTCTGTTCCAAGAGGATCAATTACCACTTGGAATATCTAAAAGCAACTCACGCCAGAAGTACCCCGAGGCGAGACAAGAAGTTTATGACAGTTGGTCTCACACATAAATAAGAGGAAGGAAGTGACGACTCGTGCTCTGAAAAAAGTCAACTCTCCAACGAAGCAGCGAGACAAGATGCAGCACCGTCTCGCGGGCGTGAGCACATCAAAGGATCGTCTCACAGTAAACAAGATAAAGCAAAGTGAAAAGAGTAAAAGCGAGGTGGCGAGACGGGTGGGTAGCACCGTCTCGAAAACAAAAGCAAGCCAACTAATTGTTTCGCAAAATGTAAAATAAAGTGGCAGACAAGAGTGCGTGAATTTGATCAATTTGATCAATATCTGTTCATCACAATATCATGAATACATTTTCAAAATGATCACAAAAAGAAACTCAAAAAGAATTTTTAAGTTATACAACAACAAAAAAAGGGAGAGGGGCAACATGTCATTCCTCCTCACCGGAAGAAGAATCTTCACTCTCCATGCCATAGAGCTGGGGGACCAGATCGCGAGCGGTCATCGTTTCGGAGTCTTCCTTCACAACCTAGAGCTCCTTCAACATCTTTAGGACCAACTCCTCCGTCATGATTCTGGCATCTCGGCACTGCTCCTCAACTTCATCCAGAGAATATTGAGGCGGAGGGGCCTGGAGGGGTTCGCGGTGTGACGACGATGGGGCGTTGTACTGAAGGCGAGTGATCTGAGCTTTCAAATCCTTATTCTTCTCCTCCAGGGCCGCCATGCGTGAGTGCATCCGCCCCGCAATCTCGACATCCTGCGAGATGCCCAGTCATTAGTAAAGAATGTTTAAAAAGAATAATCCAAGGATAAGTTTAAGGCTTACCACGCCGCCTTGAGCTTTCGCAAGGAGGGTCTCGGCGACAGATATCCTTTTTGCGAGGTCGTCGGATTTCACTCGCTCTGACGCCAGGCCCACCTCAGTGTCTTTCCACTTCTTATTAGTGTAAATCAGGCGGCATGAGGTGCGATGCGAGAGCTCCAAGGCACGTAGTTTGGTGTGGGAGGACTTCAGGACGAGGTCTCACGAGGACTCGTTCTCCGGGGAGACTGCCTCAGGTGCACCATAAAGGCCATAGCCTGTTGAATTCTGTGAAGTGAAAGTGGGTGAATGGAAGGCTTGGGAAACCTATCCGCGCGGACTACGCGGACAGGGTTGGCGGACTGCTAGGTCGGCAGGGATGTTGCAAGTGGTTTGCTCTGTGGCGGCCTGGGCGGTCTGTTCGCGCGGACTACGCGGACAGTAGCAGCGGTCTAACAGGCCAGTGTATGCTCAGCAGGCGGTTGACTCCCAGGAAGTAACCGGGCGGATAGGAATGCTATCCGCGGAGTCCGGCATGAAGCGGACTGAAGAACTGGAGCTCGGCAGACCGGTTTGGCAGTTGCCTTGGTCTTGCTCTAGTGAAGCGGCAAGTGGAAGCCGCGGAGACCGCCGGTCAGCGCGGACAGAAACTGGAGGTCGCCCGGTATGGCGGGCTAGATCCAGTGTCCGCCAGTAAGTGCGGACTGGCCCTTGTGGCCAGTGGACTGGACTTGGTGTGATCTGAACCAAGTCCAGGATGGCTCAGTCCGGGGAGATCGCGCAGTGGAGCGCGGGCTGGTTTCTCAGTCCGCCAAGCGTAGTAGAAGTGCTGTTGCCTTGTTTGCTAGCTTGGGGTAATGCGGACTGGAGAATTGCTTGTGCAGGAGCGTGCGGACTGGAGCCAGCGTCCGCTGAGTCCGGTTTAGCCTTGTGATGAGGTTATGGACTCAGGAGTTGCGGACTGGAGTCTGCTGTTAGCAGACTGGATTGGCGTGTCCGCTAAGTCCGGAGGTGCCTTGGCAATGAGTCAATGGACTTGGGATATGCGGACGGTAGCCGGGTGTCCGCTGAGTCCGGCAGGTGCCTTGATGGCGAGGCTACGGGCTCGGGTTTTGCGGGCTGATGCCTTGTCCGCAGAATGGCAGACACGGCTGTTGTGGAGTCCGGCTGTGGTGGTCCTGGCTTGGTCTCTGGCGGCAAGGCGGGCTGGATATTGGAGTCCGGCCTTGGAGAAGCTGGGGCGGACTGGCTATCTGCACAGGAGTGGCGAACTGGAATGTGTGTCCGCGGGCTGGCGGACACACTTGTTCTAGCTGCGGGATGTGGCGGTGATCCTATCGGCTAGGGCGGTGACCATACTCATCGTCGTGCCTATAAATAGGACCCATGTCACATCAGGAAATGAATGAACCTAGACCGAAGTAAGTGAACAGTAATTAAGCTCGCGTAAGTTGCTGCAGTCTGGACTTTGGTGTCCGCGCGGATTGAGAGTTGACCCGGTTGTGCTGTGCAGGTTGTGCGGATAGCGATGGAAAGCCAGGTGAAAGATATGGTACCTAAACACCTAGAGGGGGGGGGGGGGTGAATAGGTGACCTAAACCTTTTTGCAATTTTGTTGGCAGCTCAACAGTTATTTCACAGATTATTACAACTAACAGCAATTACAGAAATAAACAGTAATTCCACAGCACAGCACAGCACAGAAGACACACTAATTTATAGTGGTTCCCCAATCTTTGGGTACATCCACTTTCCCCCTTCGCCTATCTAGCAGTGTACTAGATTCGGCCAAACTTCTCCACTAACTCAGAACCCAACTAGGTTCCTACCTCAGGCCCAAAGCCTTACACTCAGCCAAAAGGCCTACACTCAGCCACCCAGGCCTACACTCAGCCAATTAAGGCCTACACTCAGAGTTCTTCAACTCCTACACTCAGGCAACCAAGCCCTACCCTCAGCCTTTATAATATAGGCTTACAATTCTCTCAGATCCAATGGATCCTACAAGTTAAAATAGAAAGTACAATAGCTAACTCTACAACTCAGAAAATAAGAGAGGAGTTGAGAGATTCTTGAAGAGTTCTAGGAAGAACTCAGTTAGATCCAAACTGACTTAGCTTCCTTCAAAGCTTCTTGATTAGAACTGAATTAGTCTGAATCTTCTGCAGTTGTTCCTTGACCTCTGCTTCTTGAGATCCAGATGTTTCTGAATCCTTCTTCTCAGCCTTAGTTCCAAAGACTGAATTCTTGGTTGGAGCTCTCTCTCTCCAACTTCTTAGATCTGCCGATGCACAGCAAGATCTTCTTGTGTTGATACTCAATATACCACTTTTACAAAGATCTGAACTCTCTCTGTCAAAAACGTTTTCAACTACTTCTATATCACTTGATCAATCTTTCTATCAATCAGATTCTGTAAACTATGGGTGCCTATTTATAGGCTTCCTTCATGGAAACCGGCTGGTCCGGTTTATAACAGACTTCTGATTTCTCTGACAGTTGCTGTAGACCGGCTAGATCGGCAGCTGTCATGTCAACCAGTCACTTCTTGAAATTTCCTAACTGTCAGATAGTGTCGAGACTTTCTGTTCTTAAGTGTCGACACTTATAGACTAAGTGTCGACACATGTTGTGTAAGTGTCGACACAAGTCTACAAGGTGTCGACACAATTCCTTGTATGTCTCGACACAGATTCTTCTGTATGTGTCGACACTGAAATTGAGTGTCGACACAAATACTTGTACTTCATTCTTTAACTGTATTCTTCTAAGTGTCGACACATGTTCTTTGTGTCGACACATCTTCATGTGTTGAAACTGTCAAGTGTCGACACTGCTTCTTGGTGTCGACACAAGTCTTCACTTTTGTTTCTTCAGCTGAGTGTCGACACATTCCTTTAGTGTCGACACTTGTACTTAGAATATTTTGTAACTTTTCTGTTCTTTGCTAAGTGTCGACACAGCTCCTTGTGTCGACACTTTCTTCAAGTGTTGAGTCTTCAACTAAGTGTCGACACATTGTGCTGAGTGTCGACACTTTCTTCAACTACTGACTCTTCAGCATAGTGTCGACACATTGTGTTGAGTGTCGACACTTACTTCAAATACTGAGTCTTTAGCTAAGTGTCGACACATTGTGCTGGGTGTCGACACTTTCTTTAAGTGTTGACTCTTCTGCATAGTGTTGACACATTGTGTTGAGTGTCGACACTTGTACTTAGATTCTGCAGACTTTTGCTGAGTGTCGACACAACTCCAAGTGTCGACACTTTCTGGTGTTGACTCAGCTCTTCTAGGTGTCGACACTTCTGCTAAGTGTCGACACAGCTTTTCTGCATTCTTCTACACTGAGTGTCGACACAGCTCCAAGTGTCGACACTTTCTGACTGGTGTCGACTCTTCTTCCCAGGTGTCGACACAATGACTCCAAGTGTCGACACTGCTTGTCTGGGTGTCGACACAAGCTTTCTCAAGTGTCGACACTTTCCCTCTGGGTGTCGACACATGGACTTAGAAACTTTTAGCTTCAGTCTAGTGAATACCTAACCTGCACAAGTAACTCAAACACACATCAAATACACTATGATGTATATCATTGAGTTAGGTGAGGCTTCTTCAAATCAGGTACATTTGACCAATGTACCCAACACCAGGACTTGGCTCTGATTGCGGTAAGGGACAGTGCGGACTCTGCGGTTAAGCAACAGGCGGTAAACAGCAGGTCGCGGATAGCGACCAGGCGGTCTTCTCTTTGGTAACTTGGTTCGGGGTTCAGGAAGTCGCCTGCTTCAGGCGGACTGTTCCATTCGGTGACGCAGCTTGTGCGGTCTGGCGGTTAGGCGACCTCGCGGCCAGGCGGCCTGCAGATCGGCGGTGAAGAGCTAAGCATTGGAATAAAGGTGAGTCCGCGCGGCTTGGGTTGCGGTCTGGCGACCTAGCGGACTGAGCGGACTCCACAGCAGTAGGTCGGCGGCTTGTTGATTGAGTCCGCGCGGCTTGTTTTTTGTTCTTGTCTTTGTAACTGTCTCTGCTCTCCCGGTGTTGGGTTTTGGTGAAGCATGTCTCGCCATGTATGTCTCGCCTTGTAAAGAAGTTTGCTCTTGATCAATAAAGAAGCTTGTGCTGCATGTGTTGCTGGTTGTTACTGCTTTGTTGAGATAACCCCTGCTAACTCCATGATCCGGGAAAACTTTCAAAATTATAAGTGGGCGTATCCTCCTTCGGTTTGTTGAGTTTTCAACAGGGTATCCAAGGGGGCGTCTGCGGTTTGTTGAATTGAATTTTAACATGGTATCAGAGGGAGGTTGTTGGAGTGGTCAAGCAGTGCTCAATGGAAGTAGTTGCTCGTCTGTAGAGGAAACCAGTGGTAGAACCATGGCAGTGGAGGATGCAAGTTGTCTTGGAATTGATCTTCTTATAGAGACGAACTGTGAACGGTGGAAGTCCTGTATGAAGAGCTTTCTTCTTAGCGAGGACCTTTGGGAGGTTGTATGCGGAGCAGGAAGGTAAGAGGATACTGCTGGCAATGCTGAGGCTATGAGAGCTTGGAAGGAGGCAAATGCGAAAGTGGAGTCTGTTCTCAAGCAGGTGATCTCATCGGAGCTCTTGGACCACATCAGTGAATGTCGGTCAGCTGCGGAGGTTTGGACTTCCCTTGATGGGTTGTTCAGGAAGGAGGTGAAGATTGCTGCGGAAGATGGTCCCTCTACTTCGTATCAGGAAGAAAGGAGTGTTTCTCCTAGGCGTGATAGGAAGAGGAAGGAAGGACCAAGGTGCTATAAATGCAAGCAGCAAGGTCATCTTCGGAAGGAGTGCAAGGTTACCTTGCTCTCGGCGAACGTTGCTCAGGTAGGGAGGAAGGAGAAGAACCTTGTTGGGTTATCAACAAGTTCTGGAGCTGATCGGATGAATGCCAGTGATAGTGCAGCTATCTGGCATGAAAGACTAGGGCATGTAGGGATGGACAAGCTGAAAGCAATGGCGGAAAGAAGACTCGTAAGAGGCTTGCCTAGATTGTCATCCTATGGCGATGGTCGGGGGTGTGCGGGATGTCAAGAAAGTGGAGCATATCGCTTCATGGTTGACAAAGCACAATCCAGATGTAATGCACCATTGGCGGTTGTCCATTGTGCTCTGGTGGGACCGACCGTCACGGCCAGTCTTGGAGGCAGCAGGTTCATGCTGATATTGGTTGATGACTATTCTAGGTATACTTGGGTATACTTTATGAAGAAGAAGTCCAACATGGTACGCTTGTTTGTGGAGTTCAAGAAGCTTGTGGAAGGCCAGCTTGGCCGGAGGATCAAGGTGTTGAGGACAAGTATCGGTGGTGAGTTTGGCTCAACCGAGTTCTCACGCTTTTGCAGGAAGCAAGGGATCCGGATGGAGCTTTCTTGTGGACATACTTCACAACAAGGTAGTACTGCAGCTCGGATGATCCGTTGGTTAACGGAGACCTGCAAGTGTTGGCTTCAGAGTAAAGGCATTCCGAAGGCTCTTTGGGCGGAAGGAATAGCCTGTGCTGCTCATGTCATCAACCGGATGCCTCTTAGTCCGATCATAATGAAGACTCCTTATGAGCTGATGTTCGGAGTGAAGCCCTCAGTGAAACACCTTCGGGTGTTTGGATCTACCTGCTATATACATTCTCCGGTTGGTCTCAAGACAAAGCTAGTCTTTGTTGGGTATGATGAGCAGAGAAGAAGATGGAGGTGTATGGATCCTGCGACGAAGAAACTCATAGTGTCGAGAGACATTGTTTTCGATGAGTTGACGCCGTATTGGGGTAGCTCTTATGTGGAGCTAGAGATAAGCAGGTCAGATGGTGGGCTGAAGGAGGCTGCTGCTAAGGAAGTGGAGTTGCCTGAGTCACCAGGTGCTCCAGGTTGTTCTAGCTCCGGGGCAAAGGCGTCAGAGTCGGGAAGAAGGGGGAGCGATGCTCCAGGTTCTTCTGGCTCGAAGGCGGAGGCTTCCAGTTCAGGAAGCAAGGGGAGCGATGTTCCAGGCAGTTCTTGTTCAAGAGGGGAGTCTTCTGGTTCAGGTAGCAGGGGGAGCATTGCTCCAAATGCTTTTGGTTCCAGTAAGGATGCGTCTTGTTCAGGGAGCAAAGGGAGCATTGTTCCGGGTTTGCCCGGGAACGGAGCTGGTTCAATAGCAGCGGAGGTGGTTAGCCATGATCAGGTTCTTCGGAGATCGAAGAGGATCAGTAAGCCACCAGCTCGATATAGTGAAGGGAACACGGCGGACTTGGTCCCGTGTTTCCTTGTTAGCCCTCAGGTCGAGCAAGGTACTTCTGGCTGTGATGACCCCACTAGAATCAAGGAGGTGGTTGACACCAAGTCTGAAGAGGTAACTTCTCTCAGAGGTAACAAGGCTTGGGCTTTTGTGTCCAAGGAAGTTGGTGATACTCCTATGATGCACGAGTGGAGGTTGAAGCTGAAGGAGGCAGAGGGAAGCATGACTCCTTTTTGGAGATGCTGGAGGGCTCACTCATGGTCCATGATATGCGGGGCGAGGACTATGTCTTGGACATCTCTTCGTAGATGCTATCGGAAGGACCAGGTGCAAGGTTACGGGAGCTGCTGGAGTTATTCACCACTTCTCACTTCAAGGGGGAGTGTTGAATTCTGTGAAGTGAAAGTGGGTGAATGGAAGGCTTGGGAAACCTATCAGCGCGGACTACGCGGACAGGGTTGGCGGACTGCTAGGTCGGCAGGGATGTTGCAAGTGGTTTGCTCTATGGCGGCCTGGGCGGTCTGTTCGCACGGACTACGCGGACAGCAGCAGCGGTCTGACAGGCCAGTGTATGCTCAGCAGGCGGTTGACTCCCAGGAAGTAACCGGGCGGATAGGAATGCTATCCGCAGAGTCCGGCATGAAGCGGACTGAAGAACTGGAGCTCGGCAGACCGGTTTGGCAGTTGCCTTGGTCTTGCTCTAGTGAAGCGGCAAGTGGAAGCCGCGGAGACCGCCGGTCAGCGCGGACAGAAACTGGAGGTCGCCCGGTATGGCGGGCTAGATCCAGTGTCCGCCAGTAAGTGCGGACTGGCCCTTGTGGCCAGTGGACTGGACTTGGTGTGATCTGAACCAAGTCCAGGATGTCTCAGTCCGGGGAGATCGCGCAGTGGAGCGCGGGCTGGTTTCTCAGTCCGCCAAGCGTAGTAGAAGTGTTGTTGCCTTGTTTGCTAGCTTGGGGGTAATGCAGACTGGAGAATTGCTTGTGCAGGAGCGTGCGGACTGGAGCCAGCGTCCGCTGAGTCCGGTTTAGCCTTATGATGAGGTTATGGACTCAGGAGTTGCGGACTGGAGTCTGCTGTTAACAGACTGGATTGGCGTGTCCGCTAAGTCCGGAGGTGCCTTGGCAATGAGGCAATGGACTTGGTATATGCGGACGGTAGCCGGGTGTCCGCTGAGTCCGGCAGGTGCCTTGATGGTGAGGCTGCGGGCTCGGGTTTTGCGGGCTGATGCCTTGTCCGCAGAATGACAGACACGGCTGTTGTGGAGTCCGGCTGTGGTGGTCCTGGCTTGGTCTCTGGCGGCAAGGTGGGCTGGATATTGGAGTCCGGCCTTGGAGAAGCTGGGGCGGACTGGCTATCTGCTCAGGAGTGGCGAACTGGAATGTGTGTCCGTGGGCTGGCGGACACACTTGTTCTAGTTGCGGGATGTGGCGGTGATCCTATCGGCTAGGGCGGTGACCATACTCATCGTCGTGCCTATAAATAGGACCCATGTCACATCAGGAAATGAATGAACCTAGACCGAAGTAAGTGAACAGTAATTGAGCTCGCGTAAGTTGCTGCGGTCTGGACTTTGGTGTCCGCGCGGATTGAGAGTTGACCCAGTTGTGCTGTGCAGGTTGTGCAGATAGCGCTGGAAAGCCAGGACTTGGCTCTGATTGCGGTCAGGGAGAGTGCGGACTCTGCGGTTAAGCAACAGGCGGTAAACAGCAGGTCGCGGATAGCGACCAGGCGGTCTTCTCTTTGGCAACTTGGTTCGGGGTTCAGGAAGTCGCCTGCTTCAGGCGGACTGTTCCATTCGGTGACGTAGCTTGTGCGGTCTGGCGGTTAGGCGACCTCGCGGCCAGGCGGCCTGCAGATCGGCGGTGAAGAGCTAAGCATTGGAATAAAGGTGAGTCCGCGCGGCTTGGGTTGCGGTCTGGCGACCTAGCGGACTGAGCGGACTCCACAGCAGTAGGTCGGCGGCTTGTTGATTGAGTCCGCGCGGCTTGTTTTTTGTTCTTGTCTTTGTAACTGTCTCTGCTCTCCCGGTGTTGGGTTTTGGTGAAGCATGTCTCGCCATGTATGTCTCGCCTTGTAAAGAAGTTTGCTCTTGATCAATAAAGAAGCTTGTGCTGCATGTGTTGCTGGTTGTTACTGCCTTGTTGAGATAACCCCTGCTAACTCCACGATCCGGGAAAACTTTCAACATTATAAGTGGGCGTATCCTCCTTCGGTTTGTTGAGTTTTCAACAGGGTATCCAAGGGGGCGTCTGCGGTTTGTTGAATTGAATTTTAACATAGCCCACAGAGAAGACATGGCTAGGGGAGCCTCCTGCTCTTTCCAAGAGGGAAGGAGGGTGGAGATGGACACGCGGTTGACGTCCCTCTCCCACACCAGAATGGGGGCGCCGACAGCATCTTGGATCGCGGGTCCCAGGTTGAAGTTTGGATGTGAAGAGGGGATTGGGAGACTGGGAGAAGCAGGTTCACGAGATGTATCGATGGCAGGCTGATTAGAAGTGATGACAGGCCAGTTGGATAGAGCGGTCTCAAGGGCGGGCGATACGACATGAGAAGGAGGCGAGCGGGGCGACTGAGAGTACCCTATGTAGATGGGGCTCAAGGACCCCGACATTTCCTTCTCCTTCAGGGCCTACTTTTTCCCCTTAGAGATGACCACAACTTTCTTCATCTTTTTCTTGGGAGGGCTGGAGTGAGAGGGGGTCGTGTCACCTGCAGGCCTCTCCGGAGGGGCAGGAGCCAAGGACCCTCTCATCGCCTCAGCCGCCGCACTGGCGAGACTGAGGCCTTTGGTTTGTTGGATGTTGCTCTTGTCGGGGGGGGGGGGGTGGACTTGTATGACCCGCTCTTCTGAAACAAGTAAGGGGGTGATGAGATGGCGAGATGAAAAATAGTAAAATGTGAGGCAAGCGAGCGAGACTACCTTCGTCGGGGAGCACGGGAGGTAGCGAGTCGAGGCCTCGCCGCAAGAAATTGACCTCGAAGTTTTTGTCGATGAAGAAATCATACAGCAGCTTGTCCGTACTGCCCACCTACGGAGACACATAAAAGACCTCGGGGGGGGGGGAGACAGCGGCGCGAGAGGGATGCCCTCGAAGTTGCCACGGATGAACACGAATCTGGTGAGCCAATGATGATTTTTATTGGGTTTCTCGCACACCTTGAGCCCTTGCCCAGTGAAGTACGAGACGTCGTCGGCATTGGCGTGGTAGATGAAGAGCTTGCGGAAAACCGTCAAGCTAAACTCGATATGCTCCCGGCGCATGTAGCTGGCGAAAGCGATTAACACTGAAATGGCATTCGGGTTAAGCTGCGCCGGGACGACGCCGAAGTACTTTAGGACTTGCTTCACCTCTGGCCAGAGGGGCAACCTCAACCCTGCCTCGAAGTGCAAGACGGGGAAGGCGAGCTCTCCCGGATAGTAGGTGCTGATCGCCTCGCCAACCTTGGGGGCCACGATTCAAGCCCCTCCTTCATGAACTCGCGAGCGAAGTTGCGGTAGTCTTCGTCAGGAAGCCTGACGGGAGGGAAGTCATGATCGGTAAACCACTTCCCACAGTGACTGTGCCCATCATCTTCCTCAACTTTCTTCTTCCCCATTTTAGGCGAGACGGATTAAGGAGAGATGGTTGTGAGAAAATAAGTAGCAAGAAAGAGAATCGGCTAAGGAAGGAAGAAGCGAGAGGAATAAAGTGCGAGAGGGAGTGGCGAGACGGAAGAAGCAAGGGGGCAAAGGCTTGGACGCAGTAGGGGTGAAGGCACAAATATTCTTCTACTATGGGGGTAGGAGTATTTATAGCAGATATGTTCAAACAGATAAGTGGGCGGGAAAAACGTATATGGGAAGGGGAAGAGTCGTCCGACGGTTCACTCTCTCTCTCTCATATACCTCAATTCGTGTGGCCCATCACAATCACATGACAGAATAATTAAATTAAAATAAATTAAATGAAATTAAGAGATTAAACTAGCAGCAATAATTATTTAAACATACAATCCCACATAAGGCGGGCAGCATGTTCTCGGACATTGCCGGCGAAACGGTAGCATAACGTATTACACAATTATTACAACGTTAATGTGCGAAAAAACGAAGAAGAAGAAGAAAAGAACGAGACTGATGAATAAAGCGAGATGAGCAGGGCGGTCTTTAATACGGGAAACATTTCCAGCGGCCACTGCGAGCCCCCGCGCAGGGGGGCCTACTGTGCGAGTGGAAGGCACGAACGATGCTAAGCCCACTACAGGCGAGACAGAGTTGCATGTCGACCTCGCTGATAATGGCCTGAGGGTCGGTCCCCTCAACCTCTATCCTAGTGTCAACTTCGGAAGACAGGCGAGCGCATTCAGTCTCCAGCCATTCGATTCGCCTATTAGCTGCCTTCCTGTCCTGCTCCAGCTTGCTGATGGTGCGCGCATGCTTCCAGAACATGTCAACTGTCTTGTGCCTCATCTCCAGTGGGTCCGTAGGGTCTCTTAGGTAGTCTTCAATCTCATCTATAGGAGGTGGGTGGGGGGGGGGGAGACGACTAGTCGCCTAAAGAGCTCCTCAGCGGGCGAGTCGGCCTGGGCGCCTACATAAGGAGTCGAGGGGCAGAGTGAGGAAGGCTCTCGCAGGAGGATATGGGAGTAGCGAGTGGGACAGAGAAGCGAGAGGGAAGGTTTTTTACCAGGATGGCGGGAGGTCCCGACGGACTGAGAGGGGTCATCTCTCCTCTCGTTATGAGGAGTATATGGAGGAGTGGAAGGCTGTGGTGTGTTAGAGTCTTCGTGGTGGATGACGGTGTCATCCCGCGGATTTTCTGGTTGGCGTAGAGGCGCGGGGGCTCCATGAAGAAGCAAATGGTAAATAAGCAGATATGAATGAACAGGTAATAAGGACAAAAGCGAGAACTCACCTCCTTCTCTCTAGGAGATGGGGGAGGAGGAGAGGGGCGGGTTTCCACGGCAGCGCGAGATGGCCCCTCGGCCGAGGAGGAAGGGCCGCCTGTCTTTACCTTCTTCTGGCGAGGCGAAGAGGACGGTAAGGAGGGAGGGGCATGAACCAGAGCCTTGGTCAAAGCGGCCACATTGGCCTTATTCTGCTTGCGCACCATCACAAGGAGCTCACAGAAACTCTGGCTGTGAGACATTATCGCAGTAGGGCCAAGGAAGGAAGAAGTGTAAAAGGGGGATTTTCCATATGGAGTAGGAATCCTATATTTATAGGCTCCGGTATGAGGTCTCACCAAAGATTCCCTCATAAATACGCCCATAAATACGCTTTAATGACACGAGCCTCGGTTGGACTTTCTTTCCGAGCTTAAAATAATCTCGAAATGAGCGGGGATTTTGTACAACCTCAGGCTCGAAGGAATAGTTCGGGCTCGAAGAGAGGGGAAGGTAAGGAAAGATGGATTCTTTGATAGAAGTCCACTCACTAGGGAGTGGGCCCCAGGAAAAGGATTACTCGTCGGGTTAAGGACGGCTCGCTAGGCGAGAGGGCCCCAGCGGTTCGGGCAAGAGAGAGCCTGGCGGCTCAGGCGAGAGCCATTTCAGGCGAGACGGTCCCAGAGAGAGGGCCCAGCGGCCCAGACAAGAGCCTCGCTGGGCGAGACGAGCCCCATAGGTAGGTGCTCTCGCCCGCGAGACGGTTCTCTCGCCAAGCGCCTATTCAGTTGGAAGGCGGTTCACCTTTTTTTCCTGAGGTGAATTTATGCTTTTGCCCTCGGTGGTCTGCATATAACACTTCAGAACAGCGGAGTTTGGCTATTGGCATACCCAACCAAGGGTATTTTGGTAATTTCAGGTCGGTTCAGTTCGGTTATTGGCAGTTCAAACTCAGAGGCCTGTAAATAGACCCATAGGGGTTCTTCAGAAGCACTTTTTCCCCCGGGACTTTGCAAGAGTTTTCCTATGCTTTCTGAGGAGCTCCGGCTTTAGATGGGATGCTCTCAAAGATCTTACGGGTAAGCGGTGGGACCTCCCTGCTGAGGCTTTGGTTCGGTTTCTGGTCCTTCACAATCAGTCAGAGGTCAGAGCTTGGGACAAGTAGGTGTTGGCTACGCCCCAGATTTTGAACTTTTGTTGAGGTCAGATTTTGGCTTCAACATCAACTTAAGTCGACACAAGGTTCATGTCTCTTGACACATACCTCAAGGTCTCGACAACCATATATATTGACACTAAATTATAACGTCTCGACACTCTGACGATAATCAGTGTTGACACACCGTCAGGTGTCTTGACACACGACTACTTATTATATCGACACACATTCTGGTGTCTCGACACAATACAGCCTATAGTGTCGACACACACTGTGGTGACTCGACACAATTTTTTGACTTAGACAAAACTTGTATTTTGAATATAATTTCTTGATTTTGTTGCTACTAATTCAAAAGATTTATTCGATGTTCAACATTCCCAGTTCAAATTTAAAGTAATTGAACTTGCTTTCATCTAGGGGTTTTGTAAAGATGTCAGCAACTTGTCTATCTGTTGGAGTATACTATAAGCTAATATTTTCTTTTTCAACATTCTCTATAAGAAAGTGATATCTAATATCTATATGTTTAGTTCTACTGTGTGAAACTGGATTATTAGCAATAGAAATTGCAAAAGTAGAATCACAAAACATAATAGATTTACTTATCTATACACTGTAGTCCAGTAGTTGATGTTGAATCCACAGCAACTGTGCATAGCAGCTTCCAGCAGATATGTACTCAGATTCTGCTGAAAAAATTGCAACACTTGTTTGCTTCTTGCTACTCCAACTTATTAGTCTTTTTCCCTGAAACTGGCAAGTTCTAGAAGTACCTTTTCTATCCTCTTTACAGCCTGCAAAATCTGCATCTGTGTAGCCTGTGAGTTCCAAATCACTATCCCTAGGATACCAAATCCCAAGATTTGGTGTGCCCTTAACATATCTCAATATTCTCTTCACAGCAGTGTAATGAGACTCTTTGGGGGCATGTTTGGTACCTTGCATAGACACATGTTGAGAACATAATATCTGGCCTACTAGCAATCAAATACAAGAGTGATCCAATGATGCCTTTATACAAGGTTTCATCAACTAGTTTCCCAGATTCATTATTGTGTAGTGACACTATTGAACCCATTGGAGTTCTCATGGTAGAAGAATTCTCTATACCATATCTCTTAATAAACTCCTTAGTGAACTTAGATTGAGAGATGGATATACCATCCTCAGATTGTCTAACTTGGAATCCCAAGAAGAACTTTATCTCACCCATGATGCTCATTTCAAACTTGCCTTACATAAGACTGACAAATTTTCTACACAGCTTCTCATTAGTAGACTTATGGCATCTACATAAATCTGGACTAGGATGATTGAACCTTTGATATCCCTAAAGAATAGTGTCTTGTCTATCTTTCCTCTAGAAAACTTGTTCTTTATAAGAAAGGTAGATAGGGTCTCATACCAGGCTTTAGGTGTCTGTTTTAACTCATACAAAGTCTTGTGCAATCTAAAGACATAGGTGTTATGTTTAGGGTTAGCAAAACTTGGTGGATGCTCTACAAAGAGTTCCTTCATCAATATACCATTGAGGAATGCTGACTTTATATCCATCTGGTATACCTTGTATCCTTTGTATGCTGCATGAGCTAAAAACAACCTTATGGCTTTTAGCCTAGCTACAGGTGCAAAGGTTTGGTCAAAGTCTATCCCTTTCTCTTGTCTATATCCTTTAGCCACTAATCTAGCTTTGTTCTTAACAATAGCCCCATACTCATCTAATTTATTCCTATAATTCCACTTAGTGCCTATAACATTATGATCATTAGGTCTAGGAACTAGACTCCATACTTTGCATCTCTCAAATTGATTGATATCTTCTTGCATAACCATAATCCAGTTGGTGTCTAAATTGACTTCTTCAAGCTTTTTAGGTTCTACCTGAGAGAGAAAACTAGAGTATAAAACCTCATTGTGATGTCTACTTTTAGTTGTTACTCCTAGCCTGACATCACCTATTATTTGGTTAATAGGATGATCTTTAAGATGTCTAACTGCTACTGTATGTGCCTACCATTACCTAGTTCTGTAGGAGGATTAGGATGATTCTCTTCCTCCCTCTGGCCAGTTACTGTATCTTCTATAGGAATTTCTACATTATCTCTAGTGTGTAACTCAAGATTTGGTAAATCATCTATATTTAACTTTTCTATCCCATAGTATATATCACCTAAACTAGAGTTATTAGAGTTCTCATTATATAAAACAGAAGTTTCATCAAAAACTACATTAATTGATTCTTCTAGAACTTGATGTTTCCAATTATAGATTCTGTATGCTTTGCTATGTTCACTATACCATACAAAGATTCCTTCATAGTATTTTTTTCTGAGAAGTTAGTTAGATAAGTTTTCCCATTGTCCAATACATAGCACTTACTACCAAAAATCTTGAAGTAGGATAGATTTGGTTTTCTGCCATTCATTAGTTTATAGGGAGTCTAGTTGTGATTCTTATTGATCAATGCTCTATTCTGAACATAACATGTTGTGTTTACAGCCTCAGCCTGGAAATATTCTAGAAGAGATGTATCACTCAGCATTATTATAGCTCCCTTAATAAGAGTTCTATTTTTCCTCTCAGCAACTCCATTTTGCTGTGATGTTCTTGGGGAGGAGAACTCCTGAAAGATCCCTAGTTCCTTACAAAAACTTATGATCTTTTCAAATTGAAATTCTGTATCATGGTCACTTCTAAGTTTAATCACAGAACATCTCATCTAATTCTAAATTTGTTCGACAAAAACAACAACGATGTCTAGTGTTTCAGACTTTCTCCTTAATAAGAATACCCAAGCAAACCTAAAGTGATCATCCATAATCACAAAGGTATAGGACTTCCTACCCAAACTAAGAACTTGCATAGGACTAAGTAAATCTATATGTAGTACGTACAGACACCTCTCAATGTCTTTGGACTGTATGCTCTTAAATGAGACTTTTCTCTGTTTGCATTTTTGACATGCAAGACATAAGTCCATAGAGAATAGTTTGCTCATTGATTTATAGTTTAAATGAGTCAACCTCTTGTGTCATTGCACACATAAAAAGTCTTTTTCACTAGGTACTAGGCATACAAGTGATTTCTCATTTAGACTTAAAAAATTTAGAAAATAAATGTTCCCACTCCTAGTGCCTGACAAGATGATCTCTTGAACACTTGGATTCCTTATCAGACACTTGTTATTGTGGAAAAAAATTTCATAGCATATTGATACGCCCAAAATAGATTTACGTAGTAACGCAAGTATACGTGCCGAATCAAGTAATATAGAGTAAGAAGTGATCGTTCCCTCGAGGAAGTGATTGATTAGTGCTCACAATTACTAGATCCTCCTATTCTTTAAATTCAAGCGAGATATTTAAAGTGATTTAATAGCGAGAACTTTAGAGACAACAATAAAAAAAACTAATTTGATCTTGCTTCGTTTACTTTTTCCAAATTGGAGAATTAGTCTCGTATGTTGTTTTTCTTAGACTATTGTGACGACTTTTCTTAGTGACCTCTCATAATTGGTTGATTACAATCCTGCAATGATTTTTAAGATGGATAATATTATCTCTCGATCTCCGAGATCCGCTTATCCTAATTCCCCTAGTTATCTCTAACTTAGGCAGATTTAGAATAACATGAAGGTTTAAAATCGATGTTGCTAACTTAAGACGGAATCTATTCCTCTCTCGACGTTATATTAGGGTTTACGTTACACTTACACCGCTCCTCTCTCGAATCTTGCAGTGCAGTAAAAAGATGGAAGTTTGACTAAAAGAATTACGCGACTCCTCTCTCGAATTTTGTCACATAAAATGAGGATTCAACCCTAGACTAGCGAGACTCCTCTCTCGAATCTCGTCTCGCTATCTAAAAGAAGAACACTTACTCAAAAATTCCATAATTAAAGCACATAAACCTAATAAAAATAGATCATCAACCAAACATGAAAGTAAAATTGAAATCAAATCATCACAATGAGTCTAGTACTCACAACACACAAGACTTTTAAAATTTAGTTCATAACGATGGAGAAATCACACACTATGGTTGGAAAGTTCTTACAAAACATGATGGAAATTAGTCCAAACCGCTGTAGAATCCTTTTCCCGAGGTTACTCGCTTGATCCGTCCGGAGATTCGTCTTCTTCCTCGCGTAAGAAGAGCAACACTAGGTTTTTCTCCTTCTTTCTTCTCTCCAATGGAATTCTCTAATAATCCTGAATAATAATCCCCAAACTCCTCCCTAATCAGCCAAGAAAAACGTCCAGCCCTTTCCCCAAAGGATGCATCTTTCCAAAATTGCAAATGGCACCATATTTGAAATTTGAAATTTGAAATTCGTCCTGACGTTGCAACCTGTTTTTCTGCGCGTTGTGACCTGTTTTCCTGGTTATGATTATTCGGGCATATTTCTTTCTCCAATAGAATTATTTGGCAATTCTCGCACTAATACATTGGAAAAAGACCGGATTAGCTCGAAATTAAATAAATATGAATTAAACTCTCATTTCTATTTTATTTAAACTCATTTTAAGCACTTATAACAGATATTAAGACAGAAAATTGGGCTAGATAACTTCTTTTTGGGAAGTTATCACACCTCCACACTTAAACCTTTGCTAGTCCCTAGCAAAGACAATACCAATCATGAAAATTGAGTGAGAGGAGATAGTCGTAATCTAGACTCATAAGATCCTTCTTCTCAACGTAATTAAAGAAAAGATTTCTCAAATGTTTCAAATTTAACCAAATGAGTACTTGTCATACCTTAATAGTTCAAAATAATCAAATATTCATTAGCTTGATGAAATATAATGCTCAATTAAACTTTCTAGTGTGGTGTGGGCTATCCTTTAAAATCATTGACTCCCCTAAATTTTTCTCATCGAACTTCCTCAATAACTAAAAAGGAATGAGAATACGCCAAGTCTTTGACTTAACCTCCACTAGAGTTAATAGTTTAATTTGATAAGAAAACATAAGGACTGACGGTGGTAATGGCTCTGGCTTGGTTAGAAATAAATTGCGATAGTGAAAGGTATTTCCCTAGTTGATTTACTTAGTAACTCTCCAAACTATGAAGTTCATTTTTTTATTATCACAATTTTAGTCCATAGTTGAGATCATTCCAAGTAGGTGTACACACACTTAGGCCACATATCAGTATGATATTTTTTATATTATATTTTTTTGTTAATCATAGTTGGGATCATTCCAAGTATGAATATACATACCTAGGCCGCGTATCACTATGAAACATTCTCTTTTTTTAATCTTTTTTTTAAAGTCAAAGTAGGGATCGTTCTAAGTAGGTGTACATACACTTAGGCCACATATCACTACGACTCACAATTTTTTTTAAATAATCACCCATAGTTGAAAAGTTACTAAGAAATTACTTTTAGGAATATAGGAAAATTATGCATAATAATCAAAGGTTCAAGCTCAAAGGGTAGTGGATGATCAAATCAAATATAGGTAGTGAGACACAAAATTGATCAAAAGGGAGTCCTAATCATTCTTACAAATTAAATAGCCATCTCAATGCTTTGGTTCAAATCTCTCACTCGGTTCTTGCTCATTCTTCTGTCATTATTTTTAGAAGTCAATAAAACTTATTTTTAGGAAGAAAATTCTTTTAAAGGATATTGTGGATACAAAAATATTTAAAAAAAACATTTACTCATCTTACTAACTCAAATCGAATATGTGAACTATTAAAAATGACCATCCTACAAACACTAATCATCAAATAGAATTGAATAATTTATTCGTTAATTATGTCAAGAAGTAGGATCAACCATTATTATTACAAAAGTTCAGTCCTCACCCAATTAATGGGTGTTATACCACCCCCACCTCCACACTTTTTGTCTTTGCAGTCCCTAGCAAAGTGACTTCAATACCCAAGAAATTTCATTTAGAAAATATTTTTTTACTAATCAACACATAAAGAAAATGACAAAATGAGCCTTGAAATTTAAATACTTCCCTGAAGATTAGAGTGTATGCATGGTTGTCTATAACTTTCTCGATGATGTACCCCATTTACTCTACTATATAATGTCCATCAGCAATCCTAGCCACGTGTTGTAGCCTGTAAAACTCAAATCTTGGACATATACAAAGGTTAAAACATGAAATGGAGTTTTGTTAAATTTTACGTGTATCAATAAAAATCATCACAAGTGACACAAACATATCAGGATCATATAAGGTAAGACACTTTCATTTTTTTCATCCTAATAATACTCCATCGTATTAAGTTTACGTCATTGTAGAAATCATCAAATAAACAACACAACACATAACATCATGCTCCACCATAACATAACACAACAAGCGTACTAGAAAAATAATTTTATTTCTTTAGATTTGCTTGAAGGTAGGCAAAATAAGAGTGTCTCGCAATAACCAACATACAGAACATCAACATGTCATAAAAACATATCACAAAGTACAATAAAAATAAAACACGTCAATAAATTATGTCCAACTATCATCATATAATAAGCCATAAAGGCTCACCATCATAACGAGCCGACGAATTAATTTCAATTTATTATATGTACTAAACAATCATAGAAGATCAGAATTTCATTCAAAGTAATAATAATACGGGGTAAGATAATCGTGAGATGAAACCATGAGTGCGGAGTGTAATACCATGATAAAAGAAATAATCAAAAAGTTCTCGAGCATCGTCACAGACTATCACCATTTATAACAAACCACAAAATATAATGTCGAAAAAGATAAAACTATCATCACGATATAATCCACTAATAACACATATAACGAATACAAAATAGAACTGAAAAGAAGATAATAATCTTCGTCATTGCTCTCACGACGCCCGTCGTACTACGCTCTCTCCGATTTTTTTTGCTGAGAGCACTCTACCCCTCACGATTTGGGAAAGGATCGGGATTTAAACAAGGAGGCTGAACCAGACTGCTAGTCAGAATTATTAAGAGAAGAAATTAAAATTGAATCGGCAATTGGAAGGTTTAATACCATGCAAAGATGGTTTGAGAACATAATTATGCACGCCGGTTTAGGTAAACCGGCCTACCAAAGCTTTGCGGTGCAGTTCTTCAGGAAGGAGTATAAAAAACATTGGAAAAAAAATCAGCAAAAAAAAGGTTGCAACCTCCTTTTTTGAGGTTGTAACATCCAAACTTCTGTCAGCACCGTGCAATGAAGAAACACAAACAACAAAAAAAAAGTTGCAACCTCTTTTTGGGGGTTGCAACAAACAAATTTTTGTCAGTTCTGTGCGGTAAAGAGAAAAAACAGCAAATTAAAGATTGCAACCTCTTTTTTTGAGGTTGCAACAATCGAACTTCATTTTATAAAACAAATCCTCCTCACATTAGGCTTCCTCCGATCAAAAATAATAGAAAACACTAAATAAAAAATAATAATTTTGCTTATTTTTTAGATTATTATTAAAATAGATAAATATAAAAATAAGTTATGGGTTGCCTCCCATCTAGCGGCTAATTTACCGTGGGACTACGAAAACGGACAGGAAAAATTAAAACATAATATGCAATAAACAAAAGATAACTACTGGATTTATTGTCTCCCCAGCACAACTTATTCAGAAATTTTAAAATTCTAAATTATTGGACGGTGAAAAGAAAAATGAACAGATAACTGTTCTAATATTCGTTTCGGTAGCGGGTACCGATGTGACAATAGGACAACCACCCCTTTACCTAAATAATAATATATGTTCATCACAGGTAGAGGGAACAAAAAGTAAGAAGAGGAGCAGGAATGCTCCTCACTTACCACACCAAAATATGTATCCTTGCCCAATAAGGTATATTCGTCAATAGGAAGGCTGCAAAGAGTGAAAAGAATGAAATGGTCTTCCACTATGGGGGAGGTCACAACCTCCTCATATATGGGGATACTCATCTCATCAACTTGAGGAAAGTGTACAATAACCTCCTGAAGCATTTGTGACGCATCAACTTGCTTGGGCTCAGATAATGAAAGAAGATTAGGAAATAAAATAGAAGAAAGACATAAGTGATTTCTAATCATAAGAGTGATCCCGGTTTCACTCCCAGCAGGTTGCAAAGATTGATCATTGTCGGTATCGTAAGTATCATAGCAAGGGGGACCCAAAAATTCAAGGGCCTCGGTGGTGAGTTGGACCTCCTCATCCAATGAAGAAGTGTATACCGGTTCATTAGAAAGGATATCCTCTTCATCCCACCTTAGCGCATTATCATGCTCCAATGAATCCTTCCCTCCATCGAAGAGGATAATTTCTTTGACACACTTTGGCACAACCTCAGGTTCACGATTATCCCCAAGCGCAATATCTTCGACATGATCGATAAAAATAGGTGTAGAAAATTCGTGCAAAGAAGGTGGAGGAACCATGATGATATAATTATCAGAGAATATGTGGGTTGGTTCCTCTATGAGTGAATCCAAAATTGGTGATGAATGTGTAGGGAGAGGCAGCTCCGCGATGTCATTGCACAGATCATCAACAAACATGATGGTTATATCTCCAATACCCCCTCACAGACAAGGAGGTAATGCGTATATATCATTAGAATCATAAGTATTGTCATAATAAGAAGAGGATGGGAGGATTTGAATTTTAGGTTTGTTATTCTCCTCTCTTTGCCGCTGAAATTCAACACACTCTTTCAAAGAGTGATCAGTGTTATGACAAAATAAACAACGTTTCTCATTTCTTCTCGGCCTTTCAGGGGTCGGGCTGAAATGCGGAAACGTTGCATGTTGTGGGGGAGTGTTGAGATTATAACCCGCCAACCCATTAGTTCATCTCAAAACCCAGGTATTGAGATGAAGGGTGGCGGGGTACATGAACACAAAGTGGAGAAGTCTGCGGGCGATGTGGGATTAACCCCAACCACAGGACCGCGGGGATATTCCGCCACACAAGGGGGCCCACCGGGGTCAACACCCAGACCTGGAACGCGATGGGGAAAGCCCAAACATGCGGTCCCACACACACGTGTCCTGCTGGCTAATATAATCTCAACACACCCCCGCAGCAGGACAACCTCCTCTGATACCAAGTTAGAACCCGCCAACCCATTAGTTCATCTCAAAACCCAGGTATTGAGATGAAGGGTGGCGGGGTACATGAACACAAAGTGGAGAAGTCTGCGGGCGATGTGGGATTAACCCCAACCACAGGACCGCGGGGATATTCCGCCACACAAGGGGGCCCACCGGGGTCAACACCCAGACCTGGAACGCGATGGGGAAAGCCCAAACATGCGGTCCCACACACACGTGTCCTGCTGGCTAATATAATCTCAACAGGGAGCATAATTATAAAAGTTAGGAGCACTGTATGAAGTATCATCAGATGTTGGTACTTCATAGGGTGAGCCGTATGACCTATAACTATAGTCTTTTATATAACAATCATCACTATCATGATTGAATGCCCCACAATAATGACATCGAGAATATAAATATGAATACATGATTTTGAGCGGGCGAATTCACCAAATGGATATTAATCTTTGCCAGAATCAACTACACACAAATACTTTAAAAGGATAAACCTACTTTGAAAATTCTAAAATAGATTAAGAATAAATAAAATTAAAAGTGGTAATTAAAAAGAACAAATCCTAGAAAAATAAAAAAAATTTGAGCTCTAAATAATCAGGGTTTACTAATATTGCGAGATATAAACACTAAATTTGTAGCACTTCCCCGGCAACGGCGCTAAAAACTTGATACGCCCAAAGTAGATTTACGTAGTAACGCAAGTATACGTGCCGAATCAAGTAATATAGAGTAAGAAGGATCGTTCCCTCGAGGAAGTGATTGATTAGTGCTCACAATTACCAGCTCCTCCTATTCTTTAAATTCAAGCGAGATATTTAAAGTGATTTAATAGCGAGAACTTTAGAGACAACAATAAAAAAAACTAATTTGATCTTGCTTCGTTTACTTTTTACAAATTGGAGAATTAGTCTCGTATGTTGTTTTTCTTAGACTATTGTGACGACTTTTCTTAGTGACCTCTCATAATTGGTTGATTACTATCCTGCAACGATTTTTAAGATGGATGACATTATCTCTCGATCTCCGAGATCCGCTTATCCTAATTCCCCTAGTTATCTCTAACTTAGGCAGATTTAGAACAACATGAAGGTTTAAAATCGATGTTGCTAACTCAAGACGGAATCTCTTCCTCTCTCGATGTTATATTAGGGTTTACGTTACACTTACACCGCTCCTCTCTCGAATCTTGCAGTGCAGTAAAAAGATGGAAGTTTGACTAAAAGAATTACGCGACTCCTCTCTGGAATTTTGTCGCATAAAATGAGGATTCAACCCTAGACTAGCGAGACTCCTCTCTCGAATCTCGTCTCGCTATCTAAAAGAAGAACACTTTCTCAAAAATTCCACAATTAAAGCACATAAACCTAATAAAAATAGATCATCAACCAAACATGAAAGTAAAATTAAAATCAAATCATCACAATGAGTCTAGTACTCACAACACACAAGACTTTTAAAATTTAGTTCATAACGATGGAGAAATCACACACTATGGTTGGAAAGTTCTTACAAAACATGATGAAAATTAGTCCAAACCGCTGTAGAATCCTTTTCCCGAGGTTGCTCGCTTGATCCGTCCGGAGATTCGTCTTCTTCCTCGCGTAAGAAGAGCAACACTAGGTTTTTCTCCTCCTTTCTTCTCTCCAATGGAATTCTCTAATAATCCTGAATAATGATCCCCAAACTCCTCCCTAATCAGCCAAGAAAAACGTCCAGCCCTTTCCCCAAAGGATGCATCTTTCCAAAATTGCAAATGGCGCCATATTTGAAATTTGAAATTCGTCCAGACGTTGCAACCTGTTTTTCTGCGCGTTGTGATCTGTTTTCCTGGTTATGATTATTCGGGCAGATTTCTTTCTCCAATAGAATTCTTTGGCAATTCTCGCACTAATACATTGGAAAAAGACCGGATTAGCTCGAAATTAAATAAATATGAATTAAACTCTCATTTCTATTTTATTTAAACTCATTTTAAGCACTTATAACGGATATTAAGACAGAAAATTGGGCTAGATAACTTCTTTTTGGGAAGTTATCACATATATCACAAAGCTGACTTATACTTATTAGATTGTGGTTCAATTCATCCACATAAGCCACTTTAGTGATGGTAACTAGGTCATTAGAAATGTGACCATATCTATTGGGTACATTGGAAAATGTGTACCAGATTTGAAGAAGCCTCACCCTACTCAATGATATGCATCAAGGTGTATTTGATGTTGTTTTGAGTTTATATGTGCAGGTTAAGTAAATGCAGGAATGCAAAAAAATTTCTAAGTCCATGTGTCGACACCTGGAGACCTGTGTCGACACTTATGAAGGCTTGTGTCGACACTGGAGAAAAGCTGTGTCGACACTTGGAGTTAATTGTGTCGGCACTTGAAAAGGCTGAGTCGACACCAGAGGAAATTGTGTCGACACCAAGATACAGTATCGACACACTGAAGACTTTGTCGACATCAACTGTGTCGACACACCGGACTTGTGTCGACACACAATAGAGATTCAACAAAATTAAAGAAAGGTGATTGTGTCGACACACAGAATCAGTGTCGACACATTCTACAGAAGCTGTGTCGACACATTCTACAGAAGCTGTGTCGAGAAGAAGTATCAACAACAAAGGAGAAGTGTCGACATTACCATGACTTGTGTCGACACTTAGTTCACTTGTGTCGACACTTAGTCTACTTGTGTCGACACATGATGAAGTTCAGTCTCGACATTTTCAGACAGAGACAGTATTTCAAGAAGTGACTGGATGATTTGATAGCTGTCATTTCCAACCAATCTTCTGCAACTATCAGAGCTGTCAGAAGTTTGTTAGAAACCTATAAAAGGTTTTCTCCTTCAACAGAAGAAGTACAGACTAACAACAATAGTTATAATAGAACACTAAAGAAGATTTTCATCAGAAAATCTAAGAAGAAGTAGGAGAGAGAGAGCTCCATCTACACAAGTGCAGTTGCTGAACCAGGCTGCTAAGAAGGATTCAGATTGTGATCTGAATATCAAGAAAGGAGCTGATTGAAGATCAACTTCACAGGAGATTCAACCCTACTGAGTTTAGATTCAAGAAGCTTTGAAGAAAGCTAAGAGAGGTTGTTCTCTGCCATCAGTTTCTTCCAAGAACTAATCAAGAAACCATCCAACCCTTCTCTCTCTACCTGAGTGGTGATAAAACACTTTGTAAAATCCATTTTCTGTAGGATCTATTCTAGATCTGAGCTGTAATCCTGTTAAATAAAGGCTAAGTTGTTGGAGATTTAGGTCTCTGAGTGGTAGGGCTGTGAGCCTGAGTTGTAGGAAATTATTATCTCTGAGGTGTAGGCCTTATTGAAGGCAGAGGTAGGGCTATGTGCCTGAGTTGTAGGAGTGTGGACATACTCTGAGTTGTAGGAACCTTGATAGGGTTCTGAGCTGTAAGATCTGCGGATCTGAGGTGAAGAGAAGAAGTTAGGCTGAATCTAGCACACTGCTAGATAGGCGAAGGGGGAAAGTGGATGTACCCAGACCTTGGGGAACCACTATAAAAACTGTGTGTACTCTGTGATTGAATGTTTCTGTAAATGCTGTGCTGAGTTAGCTATCAAATTAGCAGATTCTGATTAATTAACAGTACAAATTTTCTGCCTTAAAGAAAAAGAGAATTACACCTATTCACCCCCCCTTTAAGTGGTTAGACACTAATTCTTTCAAGTGGTATCAGAGGGAGGTTACTCAAAAAAGGACTTAACAATCTGAGTTAGATCCATAAGGCAGATTCAAGATCAAGAAAATGGGTTCAGGAGAAAATCATAAGGAACTAGGCTCTATGAAATTACCCATATGTAGGAAGGAGATATTTGGAATCTGGAAAGAAAGGGTCAGGTTGTTTATGGAGGCATCTGATCCAAGGATCTACATTACAGTAAAGGAAGGTCCTTATATTACTATGATGATTTCAGTTCTAGATGCAAACCAAAGAATTCCCAAGGAGTATTTAGAGATGACTAAGGATGAGATCATCCTGACAACTATGGGTAAAAGAGCCCAGAATATCATAGTAAATGCCATTGATGATGCAACTTTCCAGAATTTGATTCATTGTAAGACCTCTAAGGAAATGTGGGATACTTTGATAGTCTACATGGAGGGTTCTGAAAAAGTCAGACAAGATATAAAGTCTATGCTGAACCAGGAATATGAGAGTTTCAGATAAGGAAAGTATGACAGTATAACTGAGTGTTATAAAAAGTTCTATAGAATAGTAAATGAGCTGATATCCTATGGAAGAATCTTTAGTACCTATGAACTGAATGATAAATTCCTAAGATCCTTGATAAATGATTGGGACACTAAGATTTGTGCCATTAGGGAAGTGGTCAAACTTGCAGATATCTCTCCACCCACTTTATTTGGAAAATTGCTATCATATGAGATGCAGCTGATGACTAGGAAAGAGGGAGAGAAAAGTGCAAAAGGGGAGCATAGAGAAAAGTCTGTGACCTTCAAGGTTGAAGCCACTAGGAAGAATAGGATGATGTCTCCATCACCTCCTAAGATAGTTGCTGAAATTGCTTCAGATAATTCAGACAACCAAAGTTCAGACAGCAGTGACTCAGATGCAAACTTTGCTGCCTTCACAAGGCAGTTTCAGAGATTCCTGAAGAAGAAGCAGTAGAAGTCTAAGCCTTCCACATCTCAGCCTAAGGATGACTATTATCAAAAGAGGAAGTCATCCAGGAAGGACAGGAGCAGGTCTAAGCCAAGCAAATCTACAACATCAAAGATAATTTGCTACTGCTATAATAGGCCTGGACATGTTGTGGCTGAGTGTCCAGATAAAAGAAAAGAGTCTGCTGATAAAAAGAAGATTCAACACCAGAGCAAGAAGGAGAAATCCTTTGTTGCTAAGAAGGAGAAGAGCTTGACAGACCAATCATCTTCAGAGTCAGAATCTGAAGCTGAGGCATACATTGGTCTATATGCAGCAGATGAAGAAGATGAGTTTCTGTAAGTGCTGAACTCTATCTATGCACAAGAAGACCATCACTGCAAGGGACTGATGGCTGTGTTAGAAGAAGACAAGTGCCAGGATCAGCCTGGTCATAATAAGGTATAATGTTTTTCCAGTAATTTAGATTGTAGTACTGGGTCAGAGTCAGTAACTTCTGCATCAAGTGATGTAGATGGGTCTGAGCCTGAAGGTAATATTCATCAACTAATAGATGGATATGAGGACTTGTTGCAGGCACTAAAGAAAAGCAAAAAGTGGCCAAAACTCTGGCTTAGGAGATTGCAGATCTTAAGATGGCTGCATCTGATTCAGAGAAAATGCTGGATCAAAAGTTGAATGAGATTGCCAGATTGAAAAACATAACTGTTATTCAAATGGGCACAATCACATTCAAGAATGATCAGATTAAAAATCTGGATATTAGACTTCAAAAAGAAAAGGAGATTATGGCTAGTTTTTCTAAGCCAAAATATGTATTACCCTTAATAGATGACTTTGTGTGACAAAACGGTAAGGCTGGATTAGGGTTTAAGAGAACTGCATGGACTGCTAAGTTCAATAAAAAAGGCAAAGCCTCAGCACAAAACAAAATACCTACTATAAACAATTCAGCTAAGGTTGTACCTAAACAAAGGTATAATAAGTTTGAGTGCTGGTGCTGTGGCAAGATAGGCCACTTTGCCTTAGACTGTTGGCACAATTCCAGTGTCAAGAACAATAGCAGTCTGCCTGTTAGAAAAGCTGCAGGCAGATTTGTTAAATTTCAGGCTAACATGAAGCAAGAACCCAAAACTCATTTGGGTTCTAATGTTAGGTAATCTTTATTGCAGGTAAGTCCAAGTTGCCATGCCCCTATATGGTACTTGGACAGTGGATGTTCCAGGCATATGACTGGAACAAGGGGGTTGCTGAAGGACTACTCACCTATCATGAATGTGCCTAAGGTAACCTTTGGTGGTTCTGAAAAAGGAATCATCAAAGGATTTGGTAACATTTCTAATAACCAGATTACTATCACTCAAGTGGCCTATATGAAGGGTTTGAAACAAAACCTTATAAGCATAAGTCAACTGAGTGATTTAGGATATGTCATTTCATTTATTAAGAATGGATGTCATATCAAAAGATCAAGTGATCAAAAGGTCATATTGACAGGATATAAAAAAAGAAATGTGTATTGTCTTAACTTTGAGTGTGAGAACAATGGTTCTCCTATTTGTCTTGTAGCTGATGAGAGAGCCTCTCATTGTGTTAAATGGCACAAGAGGCTGGCCCATCTTAACTACAAGACCATTGGCCAACTCTTTAGCAAAGAGTTAGTGAGGAATGGTCCTCAAGTTAAGTGTATAAAGGATGGGATATGCTCAGCTTTTCAAAAAGGCAAGCAGACCAAATCTTCCTTTCATAGCCTTGAAAACAAGGATTCAGTTAGGTGTCTATACCTCTTGCATATGGATCTATTTGGTTCTATGCCAGTTCATAGTATAGGTAGGAAGGTCTACACTTTTGTGGTGGTAGATGACTATTCTAGATATTCATGGGTGTTCTTTCTGAGACAA
The DNA here is from genome assembly GCA_039583875.1 of Platanthera guangdongensis. Classification (NCBI taxonomy): domain Eukaryota; kingdom Viridiplantae; phylum Streptophyta; class Magnoliopsida; order Asparagales; family Orchidaceae; genus Platanthera; species Platanthera guangdongensis. The sequence goes on along the minus strand of CM077157.1, from coordinate 44,740,954 downwards.
AAATCTGAAACCCCAAGTGTTTTATGTAGTTTTGTCAAACAAATTTAGAATGAGCTGGACAGTACAGTGGTCAAAATCAGAAGTGACCATGGCACTGAATTTCAATCTGAGAGTATGACAAGACTATGTGAAGAATTTGGGATTTTTCAAGAATTTTCCTCACCTAGAACACCACAGCAAAATGGTATTGCTGAAAGGAAGAATAGAACACTGATTGAGGCTGGTAGAACTCTATTAAGTGACTCTTCTCTCCCAGAATATTTCTGGGCTGAGGCAGTAAACACTGCATGTCATGTGATCAATAGGGCTACTATCACCAAAAGCCACAAAAAGACTCCCTATGAGATTATGAAGGGCAGAAAACCAAACTTATCCTATTTTAGGATCTTTGGTTGCAAGTATTATGTACTTAACAATGGAAAGTCTTATCTAACTAAGTTTGCTGCCAAATCCCAAGATGAGATATTTGTTGGGTACAACAACAATAGTAAGGCTTATAGGGTCTACAACTTGATTACTCAAGTTGTAGAAGAGTCTGTACATGATGTCTTTGATGAAACAAGACTGATTAACAGTGAGTTACCAAGTAGTGCTTGCAGTTCTACAAGTATAAATGAGAGAATGAACAAGCTTACCATTACAGAAGATTCAACTGCAAATCAGGAAGTGGAGAATGATGGCTGCTGTCCAGGGGGAGTACAAGACTCTCTTGATGCTGATGAAAACCAAGAGGTGCAGCATAATGAAGAGACTGGAGGTGTTCAACCTGAATATATACTACCTCCAGTTATTAAACACTTAAAGGATCATCCAGCAAATCAGATAATTGGTGATCCAAGACAAGGAGTACAAACAAGGAGCAAGAATCTGAACACAGTTCTGTGCTCTAACTTCTTATCTCAAGTGGAACCCAAGAAATTTGAAGAAGCTATTCTAGACCCACATTGGATTGATGCCATGCAAGAGGATCTGAATCAGTTCAGAAGGTGTAAGGTCTGGAAATTAGTTCCTAAACCAAAAGACCACAACATTATTGGAACAAAGTGGATCTTTAGGAATAAACTGGATGAGAATGGGATCATTGTGAAGAATAAAGCATGACTTGTTTCAAAATGATACGTGCAGGAAGAGGGTATTGACTTTGATCAAACCTTTTCCCCAGTAGCAAGACTGGAAGCAATTAGGATGTTCCTAACCTATGCAGCATATCAAGGCTTTAAGGTATTTCAAATGGATGTAAAATCAGCATTACTAAATGGAAATCTTAAAGAGGAAGTATATGTGGAGCAGCCCTCAGGTTTTGTTGATCCACTCTATCCTTCTTATGTTTATAGACTTAGGAAAGCTTTGTATGAGTTGAAACAAGCCCCAAGGGCTTGGTATGAAACCCTGTCTACTTTCCTCATTGAGAATAAATTCTCAAGGGGGAAAATAGATAAGACTCTATTCATAAGGGAGTCCAAAGGAAAGATAATCCTAGTCCAAATATATGTTGATGACATAATATTTGGGTCTACTGAAAGTAATCTTTGCAGAAAGTTTGCAAAACTTATGCAAGGAAAATTTGAAATGAGCAGTATGGGAGAACTTAAGTTCTTCTTGGGTCTCCAATTAAGACAGACTGAAGTTGGCTTGTCCATATCCCAGTCTAAGTTCACTCTGGAGTTAATTAAGAAGTATGGTATGAAATCATCCACTACCATGAGAACTCCTATGGGGACAAGTGTGTCTCTAAGCAGAGATGATGCAGTGAAACTTGTAGATGAAACTTTGTATAGAGGGATAGTTGGCTCCCTCCTATATCTGACTGCTAGTAGACTAGATATCATGTATGCAACATGTGTCTGTGCTAGGTACCAATCATGCCCTAAAGAATCTCATTTGACTGCAGTCAAAATGATTTTGAGATATCTTAAGAGCACACCTAATCTAGGCCTTTGGTACCCTAGGAATGGAGATTTTCTACTGACAGGCTATTCAGATGTAGACTTTGCAGGTTGCAAAGAAGATAGAAAAAGCACTACAGACACCTGTCAATTTCTAGGAGGAAGATTGGTGTCTTGGAGCAGTAAGAAGCAGACTAGTGTGGCAATTTCCACAGCTGAGTCTGAATATGTGGCAGCAGGAAGTTGCTGTGCACAGTTGTTGTGGATTCAGCACCAGCTAGAAGACTATGGTATTCAGGTAAGTAAAATACTTTTGTTTTGTGATTCTACAAGTGCAATTTCTATTGCTAATAATCATGTTTCATATAGTAGGACTAAGCATATAGAGATTAGATACCATTTTCTTAGAGAACATGTAGAGAAAGAGGACATCTCACTAGAATTTGTCAAAACAGATTATCAAATTGCAGATATGTTTACTAAGCCTATAGATGAAACTAAATTCAATAAGTTTAAAATTGAATTAGGAATGTTGAACATATATTAGTTTCACAAAATTGGCTAAGTAAAATTGTGTCGACATAAGGAGTTGTCTGTGTCGACACATAGAAGTGGTGTCGACATTCCAGGGAAATGATGTCGACACATCTAGAAAATTGGTGTCGACACTTCAGATAAGTAGTGTCGACACATCCAGAAGTGGTGTCGACACATCTAGAGGTGGTGTCGACACTTAGGATCAACACAGTTTTCGTCGAGTGAAGTATCGACTAATCGTCGAGCGCAAATGTATAAGTGTCGAAACATAGAAGTCAACACTTATGTCGAGACATTAGAAGTCTGTGTCGACACTTTTCAACAGTGTCGACACATTAAGAGACTTATGACGTGCATTTTCACCTTCATTTTTGGAAAGGTATAAATAGGTCAACAACATTGTCTGTCGACACACTCACCATAGTTTCGAGACCAAAACTTTGTGTCGACAAATTCTCTCATCTACATTCAAGATTTCTCTCAACCCTAATGTCGCCCAAGCTTGAAGACAATGTCAATGAAGGATATGAGCTGGTACGCAACGCCTTTGACCTAGCGGAACCTGAAATTAAAGCTGTAGTAACCCTAATTGCAGAGGATGGATTGGAGTTTCTGGTATCTGAATCAACTAAGATTTGGAAGAAAGAAACACTAGAATTCTTTGGTGCTGCTACCCTAGATCAAATTGGACTCAAAATTAGATAAACAGTCCATGGAGTAAAGGTGAAAATCACCCAGAAGAGTTTAAGGAAAGTTCTTCACCTACAAAGAACACAAGAAGAAGAAGGTGTACCTGCTTCTAAGTTAAGAGAAGCACTTCAATGGTGTGGACTGGATTCCACCATAAAGATTGGCTCAGCTTTGAACAGGAAAGACATGAATCTGCAAGGGAAGTTCCTATCTGAAGTTGTAGGCAAAGTGATTCTCTGTAAGCCTGGGGGCATGATAGGATTTCTGCCTATATGTTCAGCCTGATGACCAGGATCATCTACACACTAAATACTGATTGGTCAGCAGTAATATTTGAGAAGATTAAGGAAAGTATGAAGAAGCCAAATCTAGGAAGAATTGTGAGCTTGTATTTAGCTGGAACAATACCTGAAGTGATGGAACAGTCAGCTGGGACTAAGATAAATCACATGAGAAGGATGGACATCAGGATAATATCCAGATGGGATAGGGTCTTAACAAAGGATATGCATGAGGCAGATAGGCAAGAGATTCCTGAGAAATCTACAGCACAAGATACTTTTGCACAAGATATTGCAGATAGTGCTCAGGTGCAGGGGGAGCCTCATATTGAGTAAGAGCCAATACACTTGGAAAGTGATATGGCTACTCAGACTATACTTGAGGTAATACATGAGATTAATCAATCCATTCTTAATGATAAGGATGAGTCACTAACTGAATTTTTGATTGATGTTGACCAGCCAATACAACTACACCGTCAAGCTCAAGATGTAAATATGGAGGATACATCAGCAGTTGTTGATGCACCAGAGATAAGAGAATCTCCAGTCCCTACTCAACAAGAATTCACTCTTGAAGAGTTGTTTCTAGATATAGTTCAAACTGAATTTGAGAGGGAGAAAACAGATTTTGTGGGGGAGCAAGTTAACCTTGAGGAGGAGCAAGCTAACCTTGAGGAGGAGCAAGCTAACCTTGAGGGAGAGCAAGTAAGGTCTCAGGGGGAGAATGGAAGGACTGAGGTGGAGCAAATAAGTATTGAGGAGGAGCAAAGGACTCAGGGGGAGCAACCTAGAACTGCACAAGACTTGTCTCCTAGTCCTAAGAATAAAGTTAATATAGCCAGTACCTCAGATTCTGAGGATGAAGAAGCTACAAGAGCTAAGAAGAGGAAGCTAATGGTCTTTAAAAGGAGAAGCCAAAGCTACAATAAGGCATTACAAGCTGCTGCTCCACAAACTGCCCCAACAGCTGATTACAACTCATTGTTGGTGGCCTTGCAGATCAAGCTGGATGAGCAAAGGATTGTCATGGAGAAGTATCTGGATGAAACTTATAGGGATCTATAACTCTCCTTGGTTACAGATATTAAATCTATAAGATTTGAAGTAAATCAGCATAAGAAGGAGATGACAGATTGCTTTCACAAAGGAGGCAATGCTATGGTGTTTCTAGCAACACATCAAGAGAAAATCAAGACTTAAGTTGATGACATAGCTGTCAAGCAAGGATATGTTCTCGAAAATCAGATTAGAATGAATGATAATCTGACAGAATCACATAATGTGATTGTTACAGAACTGAAGAATGTTACAACTGCCCAGACTCAGGACAAGGCTAAAGCCAAGACAGAGTTTTCTAAGGGGGAGTTTGATAAGCAATTACAGGAAGGCTTAGCTGCTGTCAAAACTGCTATTGAGCAATCTCAAAAGATCATTTCTGGACAGCTGCTAAAGTTAAAGGCATTCTATAAAGATGGTGTTAATTTTCTTGATGAGCAAATCAGATTTCAAAAGGATGACCTTAGGGATCATGTAGCCAGAGAAGTCATAAAGGGGGAGAGAGTATTAGTCAAAAATGGACCTGATCATGCTAAATGGATATCAAATAGCATCAGAGCCACACTTGACTATCCACCCCTCTGTGATGATGATAATGTGGCTGAGTCAGGTATACATCCTGCTTTCTTTGGAGGTGAACAAGCTGAAGTTGCCCAAGTTATTTATCCTCCAGCTGATTTTGAGATGATTCACCATGAAGTACAGTCTATGTACAGTCCTCCAGAGGGTAATAAAAATATTATCATTGAGAAAGTAGATATGTTAGTGCCAGAGGCAGTTCTGAACAAAGAGTAAGAAGCTCTATTGTCAAAGAAAAAATTCAGAGAACAGGCAGAGCTGAAGCCTGATTTTGAGCAGTGAAGTCCAACATCAAGGAACATTATATTAACTGCTTGGAAAGCTGTAAAGGACCAGACCCATGATAGGGGCAAATGGTACTCAGAACAAGAATGACAAAAGAATGAAGCCAGGCAAGAAGCCATAGTTCAATATAGAAGAAAGGCTAAAGCTGGGAAGCTACCTCCTAATGCTCAGGAGCCTAGCAAATATTTCTTAAAGCCCTTTCACTACTTTGAAAGGCAAAGAATAAGGGTTGAAGAGCAGAAGAAGAAAGATCTTAAGGGCAAGAAGCCAGTTTATGATACTGATGCTCCTATATAAGCCAAGATCAAATCAGGCAAAGGCATAGTCATCAAGGAGCCTGAGCAGCCTTAGGATAGATTTACTTGAGTTTATAACTTTGTAATCTTTAGTGTTAAGATCTATGTAAACTTTTGATAAAGAAACTTTTGTAGTTTGAACAAAACATTAATGAATTCTCATTATATTAGCATTGCTATTCTGTGATGATATATTATATATGTGTTGTTTAGAAGTTTCCCTGTCATATAATATTTTTATACATCATAATGTGTATTTGTTATGAATGGTGTATATCATTAACTAAGGGTTATAACTTCTCCAAATAGGGGGAGATTGTTGGGTACATTGGAAAATGTGTACCAGATTTGAAAAAGCCTCACCATACTCAATGATATGCATCAAGGTGTATTTGATGTTGTTTTGAGTTTATATGTGCAGGTTAAGTAAATGCAGGAATGCAAAAAAATTTCTAAGTCCATGTGTCGACACCTGGAGACCTGTGTCGACACTTATGAAGGCTTGTGTCGACACTGGAGAAAAGCTGTGTCGACACTTGGAGTTAATTGTGTCGGCACTTGGAAAGGCTGAGTCGACACCAGAGGAAATTGTGTCGACACCAAGATACAGTATCGACACACTGAAGACTTTGTCGACATCAACTGTGTCGACACACCGGACTTGTGTCGACACACAATAGAGATTCAACAAAATTAAAGAAAGGTGATTGTGTCGACACACAGAATCAGTGTCGACACATTCTAAAGAAGCTGTGTCGAGAAGAAGTATCAACAACAAAGGAGATGTGTCGACACCACCATGACTTGTGTCGACACCACCATGACTTGTGTCGACACTTAGTTCACTTTTGTCGACACTTAGTCTACTTGTGTCGATACATGATGAAGTTCAGTCTCGACATTTTCAGACAGAGACAGTATTTCAAGAAGTGACTGGATGATTTGACAGTTGTCATTTCCAACCAGTCTTCTGCAACTGTCAGAGCTGTCAGAAGTTTGTTAGAAACAAGATCAGCCGGTTACCATGGAGGAAGTCTATAAAAGGTTTTCTCCTTCAACAAAAGATGTACAGACTAACAACAACAATTACAATAGAAGATTAAAGAAGATTTTCATCAGAAAATCTAAGAAGAAGTAGGAGAGAGAGAGCTCCATCTACACAAGTGCAGTTGTTGAACCAGGCTGCTAAGAAGGATTCAGATTGTGATCTGAATATCAAGAAAGGAGCTAATTAAAGATCAACTTCACAGGAGATTCAACCTTACTGAGTTCAGATTCAAGAAGCTTTGAAGAAAGCTAAGAGAGGTTGTTCTCTGCCATTAGTTTCTTCCAAGAACTGATCAAGAAACCATCCAACCCTTCTCTCTACCTGGGTGGTGATAAAACACTTTGTAAAATCCATTTTTTGTAGGATCTATTCTAGATCTGAGCTGTAAGCCTGTTATATAAAGGCTGAGTTGTATGAGATTTAGGTCTCTGAGTGGTTGGGCTGTGAGCCTGTGTTGTAGGAGATTGTATCTCTGAGGTGTAGGCCTTGTTGAAGGTTGAGGTAGGGCTGTGTGCCTGAGTTGTAGGAGTGTGGACATACTCTGAGTTGTAGGAACCTTGATAGGGTTCTGAGCTGTAAGATCTGCGGATCTGAGGTGAAGAGAAGAAGTTAGGCTGAATCTAGCACACTGCTAGATAGGCGAAGGGGGAAAGTGGATGTACCCAGACCTTGGGGAACCACTATAAAAACTGTGTGCACTCTGTGATTGAATGCTTCTGTGAATGCTATGCTGAGTTAGCTATCGAATTAGCAGATTCTGATTAATTAATAGTACAAATTTTCTGCCTTAAAGAAAAAGAGAATTACACCTATTCACCCCCCCCCCCTCTAGGTGGTTAGACACTAATTCTTTCAATATCCTTTGGTCAGTCCTTTCTATGACCCTCCAAAGATGACTTTAGGTCCATTCCTGACTGGAGTACAATTCATTAGCAAACTCCTTGTTCCAGTCATGTGCCTGGAACAACCACTATCCAAGTACTATATTGGCCTTCCTGTGGTACTTGGTTCTACCTGCAAACACAGAATTAATTTACCTTAGGCACCCAAATTGTTTTGGGGCCTTGGTTCCAGTTAGGCTTTGATGTGTGAAATACAACAGGCTTTCTGAACAAACCTGGTTGATTCTTATATGTAGGTGTTGTTGGATTATACCAACAATCTAGGGCAAAATGCCCAACCTTCCCACAACACCAACACTCAAATCGAATATATCTTTTCTTTGGTTGCACATGTGAAGTTGTTCATTTGTGCAACTTGGATTTGATATCCAACTTCCAAGGTAGTGGTGCAAAGTTTAAAGCCTTACCTTTCAGGTTTTGGTGTGGTGCATTGGGACTAGCTCCAAGAATTCCTTAGCTTCTTGGATTGATCACCCTTTGTGGTGGTTTTTGGCCTTTATTTCCTTTCGATGTTTGTACCTCCCAGTAAGGCTCTTTATTTACATTGTTGGTAGTGCACTCAGGATTCATATGTCCAGGAACACATGATTCATTGCATCTGTTAGAAGTCAGATACTTGGGAGGTAGCTTAACTGGATCCATTGGGGCTTTTCCCTTAGGATCATACTTCTTAATAGCCTTTTTATTTTTTCCATATCCTATACCACTTCTAAATGGTGCATAAAATGTATCTATGATAGGTAGAACAAACTTGAGTTTAGAGAACTATGTCAGGAGCTGTCTTTCCTGGGTGAGCTTTGCTTCCAGGTTCTTGTCAGCCTTGACCTGTTCTACTATAACTTTTGCCTGGCTATCTATCTTATTAGTTAGTTCTATAAGGTTTAGTTTTTGTGGCTCAAACTTTATGTTGGCCCTTTTAAACTGAAAAGATACTCCTCTCAGGATTCTAATTCACTATACTGATTCTTAGCAAGCTCTTTACTGGCAATCAAGACCTTTAGTAATTTCCCATATCTATTGATAAGGGTGTTGAAATAAAATTCAATGTCTGAATCATGTTCTCTATTATTAGAGGAGTGAGTTCATGATTTATTTTCTGATGCAAAAAAGAAACTGATGTAAAAATAGGAGAGGTTGGTTTTACCTTAGCAGGACTTGAACAATCCTTTCCTTCTTCTCCTGATTGAGTTTCTTCAACAGCAATCAGGCCCATGAGAGCCTCCTCTTCTTCTGATTCTGATTTATCAGACTCACTATCAGACAGTGTAGATTGTTTCTTTGCCAAAATACTTTTGTCAGCCTTCTTGTGCAGTATAGACTTCAAGTTTTCTAACTTTTTCTCCTTTACTTTTGTTGGGCAATCAACTATGACATGCCCTTGCCTGTTGCAGCAATAACACATAATATTAGTCTTAATATATTTGTTCTGTGAAGAACCATACCTGTCCCCAAAATTCTTCTTCCTGGATTTCTCTGGATGATTGATCTTTTTGAGAGAAGAGTCTCCAGCTGGACCCTTCCAGCTGAGTTGCCTTCTTCTCCTCAACATCCTCTTGAACTGTCTAGAGAAGAGAGGCAGTTCCTCCTCAGTTAGGTCTCCTCCTGATGAGGATGATTCTGTACACTCAGAGGCTATTTCTTGTTTCTCTGAGAGTGTTGACTTTTCTCTGACCTTCTTAGAAGTCTCAGCCTTTAGGGCTAGGACTTTTCTCTATTTTGTGCTCTAGCTGAATCTTCTTTAGACTTTCTGAGGTTGAACTGTAACTCATGGGACAACAACTTAACAAATAGAGCCTGGGGGTCTATATTGGCTAAATTGCTCATTTCTCTTATAACACAGATCTTGATATCTCATTCCTTATTCAGATATCTCAAGAACTTGTCATTATGTTCATAGTTAGTGAAGCTCCTGCCATAAGTCCTCCGGTTGTTCACAATTTTGAAGAATGTTTCAAAATAGTCAGCCACTGAAACTTGATTATTGCATGTGTCGACACCAGGCCTGGGTGTCGACACTTCTCTTGTAGTGGTGTCGACATAATTTTGAATGTGTCGACATAACCTTCACCTTGTCTTGACACAGTTGATGTAGAATGTGTCGACACTAGTCCTGAGTGTCGACATTATTTGCTTCCAGTTTTGACTCAGCTTGTGAAGTGTGTCGACACTTCTCTTAAGTATCGATACAGTTATCTTCAGTCTCGGCACTGCTTGTATAGAGTGTGTTGACACTTGTCCTTAGTGTCAACACAACTTCTCTTTATCTCGAAATAACTTGTGCGGTGTGTATCTACACTAGTCCTGAGTGTCGTCACAATTATTTTCTTGTATTATAGTGTCGACCTAAGTCCTGGGTGTCGACACAACTTTCTCCTTAACTCAGCACTTCTTGTTTAAGTGTCTCGACACTAGTCCTAAGTGTTGACACAAGTTTCTTCTTGTCTCAGCACATCCTTTACAAAGGTGTCGACACTTATCTAGTGTCTCGACACTTCTGTACTTATTTTTATTTGCCTGCACACATGAACTTAACATTTATCAAATACAACTATGTGTATGTCATTGAACTGAAAGAGCTTCTTCAAATCAAGTACAATGTGACCAATATACCCAACAAAGTTCCTTAAAGATAAAAACTAGAACCTTCCAGGTCTGCCATCCACTAATACTGAGACTACTGTTGAGCAAGAACTAAGAATCTCTGACATTGAATCCATAAGCATTAGTAGTTTAACATCTAAAAGGTTATCTAATAGAGAACGAGTGCACTAAATCATTGGTACAGACTTTATGACTTACCAAGTTGAAGTTGAGTCATCTACCTATAAGGAAGTGATGTGATCTAGGGATTCTCTTTTATAGAAAGATGTCATAGATGATGAGATGAATTCTCTCCCACAAAACTACACTTGGACCTTGATTGACTTGCCCAATGGGGCTAGAACCACTGGAAGTAAGTGAGTCCTGAAAAAGAAGCTTAATCTTGATGGAAGTATCACTAAATACAAAACACGTGTAGTTGCAAAAGGTTTCATTCAAGTGAGTGGTATTGACTACTTTGATATATATTCACTTGTTTGTCATATTGTGATAGTTAGGATTTTCTCGCGTTAGCATCTATTAAACACTCGTTCATCAGATGAATGTCATGACTGCATTTCTTAATGGAGATCTGATTGAGCATATCAATATGCACAAACCTGAAGGGTTTGTCATAGAAGGTCTAGAAAATAAGGTCAGTAAGTTGATTAGACCACTCTATGAATTGAAGCAAATACCTAAATCATGACATAACAAATTTGACACTTGTGTTAAAGCCATGAGTTTCAAATCCAACTTATTAGATAAATGTTTGTACATAAGAACAAGTTCAAATAAAGTGACAATTATATGTTTGTATGTTGATGACATACTAATTCTGGTTACTGATCATTCTGAAGTCGAAGGCGTGAAAGTTGCATTGACGACATAATTTAGCATGACAGACTTAGGTATGGTGAAAACCATCCTAGGAATGGAAGTGAACTTCACTAAAAATGATATTACCCTGAGTCAGAGTCACTATATAAGAAATTTACTAGAGAAGTGAGGTTACAATAAGAAGAAAAAGATTGTGACTTCATACGACTACAACAATAGATTGAAATCGAATGAAGGTTCACATATTAGACAGTTGATTATGTCAAACTCATAGGAAGTCTCATATATGCTACAACTTGCACTAGACTTGACATAGCTTTTACAGTCAGCATGTTAAGTAGATTTATAACTAATCTTGGGAAGGACCACTGAGTTGCATTAGAAAGGCTAATGCGATACTAAAAATACACTGAAAAGTATGCTTTATGTTACAGTAGACATCCTCCTATGCTTGAGGTATATTTTGATGCCTCCCAGTGCTTAGAAATTGGTGATAGTAGATCTATTAGTGATTTTGTGTTTATCCTAGTAGGAGCTGTAGTAGCTTGGAACTCAAAAAGGTAGACGTGCATTACACTGTCCACTATGAAATTAGAACTTTATGCCCTAGCTTCAATAAGAAAAGAAGTAGAGTGGATAAGAGATCTGATAATAGAGATTCCAATGATGAGACTAAAAATGCTCTATTTCGATCTATTGTGACAATCAAGCCACAAAAACCATTGCAATAAATACATTATTTAAATGAAAGCGAAGATAATTAAAGATGAAATAGTCCTGATTGATTTATCTCACAAGTTAGAGGATAATCTCCCGATTAGATGTGAGATCAAAAGATAATATAGCAGGTGTCCTTACCAAGGACTTATATGAGGTTCTAACAACTAAAACATCGGGGGAGATGAGATTGAAGTCCATTTAGTAGGACTTAATAGCTTGCTTGAGTTTTAAATTTTAGAACCATAGTCTGCTTACATTCAAATATCTAGAGTGAGTACACTGAAGTATTTCAGATGCTATCTGATGAAAGGTAAAATGAATAGTTGTCAGTCAATGCAAACTTGATGACTTACGTAAATATTTTTATTCAAAGGCTGATTTAGGCATCATTCCAAAAAAATACTAAAGTTGATGACATGTGTCCTGATATTATGATTATTATTTATATTATTTCAAACTTGATGATATAATGGTCACAACTTGTTGTATCATTCTAAACTTGATGGTATAACATAATTGTGAAACAGTTAATAATAATCTTAATAATCGAAGTAACATGATTTGATTCTATGGAATCAATTTTCTATTTTTTTGTAAATTAGATAAAGATGCAGATTTACGATTCTTTCTTTCTGTTTAAAGTATTAGATTTTTTACTATTAGAACTAATCACTTTACTTTTGATAACAAATGTTTGAATTCATAGTGATTTTTCTCATAAAATTCTTATTGCAATTATTAACTATTTGCAGATCAAATGGAGACTGGAGGACAGACAGTTGATATTGACCAAGATGACAATGATCTGTTGTTTGCATAGACTAGAGATCAGTCATATGTTTGAGTTTTCAGGTGTAATTTATTGTTTTGTTTGAAAGCATTTGTTTGAGTTTAGATTTATCTATATTCTAAAACTCATGTTTGTGTTTCTGAAAAACTCGTGTTTTGTCGTTATTAACTCTTATTTTAAGTGACATGTTACGTGGTACCATTTACATACAATATAAAAGGAGATTGTTGAGGTGTATTTATATATTGGCAACGGGTCATTAACGGGTTGGTTTGGATCCAATAGACATCCAATAATTCGTCATCAGGGATTTAGGGTTACGCCTATAAATATCCCTACTAGGGGCAATATGAAGGTCATTCCAAACTTGATGGCCACATGAGATGCTTCGAACACAGTAATAATATATATACAACACTTTTCGATTTGAAACCATCTTGATCCCCAAAAACAATTGCCCGTACACCAGCACACAAGGGTGCCCGCATATGATATATATATATATATATATATATATATATATATATATATATATATATATATATATACATATATATGTATGTATATATACATATATATATGTATGTATATATACATATATATGTATGTATATATACATATATATGTATGTATATATACTATATATGTATGTATATATACATATATATGTATCTATATACATATACATATATATATACATATACATATACATATACATATATATACATATACATGTATATATATATATAGACAGACATATATACAAGAATCTTCGTACGGGCTACACATGTGCTCAATGTTCACTGCATTGACAGTACCCCAGCAACGATGGTACCTTCGCCCAAACTTGTCCGCTCTCAGACGCTCGGTCAATTGACAGTTTACAGGGAGCCCCTGTGCCCCCACGACAGTTCCACGGTTTAAACCGTAACTAATACTATAATATTCTTAAGAATACGGTTTAGCTACGATTTAAACCGTGGCTAATACAGTTGATGGGTTTCACCATCATTTATATGAGGGAAAGCCCCCCCATGATCTCCTCCCAAAGTGGATCATGGGTGGGCCATCCCCCCCCATGAACTCTCATGATGAGAGAATTATGGGGGGGGGGGGGGGGACGGGATCGACTCCCTCTCCCCATGGTGGAGGGCCACTGCTGCCGGGAAGACCCTTGCCATCGGGCGGCCTGACCACCACCGGCGGCCGGCCCCCTTCCGGGCCTTGCCGCGGCCGAACCGCCGGCCCAGCCACGGCAGGTCGCCGGCCAAGCCGCGACCGGCCCCTAGGCCGGCCGCCATCGCCACCGGCCGCCCGGCCGGCCACCACCGCCGCCATGGCGGCCCGTCGCCGTGGATGACCTCCCCACCGTCCGATTGAGGGGAAGCTCTCCTCGCCATCCGATCAAGAGGGTAACCACCCACTAACCCACTATTTTAGTGGTGGGGCCTGCCATGATCCTCCCTCAGATGCTATAAAAGGGACCCCAGGGCCTATTCATTCTTCACCTTTTTTCTCTTCTCCGGGTTGTCTTCTTCTTCCTCGGGTGAGAGCTCGCCTGCCTCCTCCCCCGATTCGGCCTCCTGTCGCCATGAACCACCTGCGGCTGCCAGCGCTCCACCAACACGCCACCAGCAGGAAAACGCCCAATTCCCCAAAAAAGCCAAAGGAAGAAGGCAACCGTCGCCAGCAAGTGTACCTGACCGCAAGCGCCAGAGCACCAGATCATCCCACTCATTTCAACATCCAAGTTGCTCCCACGGCGTAGTCTATTGCCTGTTGGGAGCCTTACTCTCTCTCTCCCCCAAGTTGTAACGGGAGCGGTCTGTCACCCCGATTCTCCAACACACTGTAATCACCAGAATCTAGTGGAAATTGATCGGCGCAGACCTGGTCACATGGTGTTTTACCCATTTAAGGGGTTTTTCCACGTCATCACATCTTGTGTCAACCTTCTACTTTCATTGACTGTGTGTGCGCTCGACCGGCTCGTGAGCTAATACGGTCCGAGCAAATCCTGTCCGATCGGCGTATCGAGTTAGTCCGCAACAGTTTGGCGCCGTCTGTGGGAACATTCCCAACATCCTTCAGAAGACAAGTCCCTCATTTTTACCGCTTCCAAAGCTCAGATTCAATGGCGAAGAGAAGTATTCGCACCACTGAAGGATCTGCACTTGGCAGACACATTGAACCAACACGATCCCACTCACTAGTGGACGTGCCACTGACTGCCGAAGTAGCTTTTGCCCCCGTCACCTCCCTGGAGGGGCGCGTCTGTCAAATGGAAGAACCACAAACGAAATTGCTTGCATTACTCCGAAACATGGGAGCACCTCCTGCTCCCCCGATGATGCCGACCCCAGCAAATCCTCCGCTGCAACCAAGCCCAGAAAGGGTCCAAGAAGAGCCCGAAGATTATTCTGACATCGCGAGCTCCACTCGCCCAACTAAAAGAGGAGTAAGAGCAGATCATCTTCATCACCATCCCGCCAACGATGTTCTCCCCCCTCCTCTCTAAAGGTTTACTCGGGAGGAAATTCGGGAAGTTATAGCCGAAGAATACTGCCGGCCTGGAAAAGACTTTCATGCTCACCGACCGCTCTGCCAAGGCTCCACCTTGAAACCGCAAATCCTCGATCATCCCATTCCACATGGATTCAAGCTTCCAAACATCAAGAAGTTTGACCGGACCAATGATCCACTGGAACACATCAACCACTTCACCACCATCATGAGGATTTACAATGCTCCAGACCAGTTGCCCTGCTAAGTGCTCCCAACAACACTCAAATGACAAGCCCGTACATGGTTCCATTCCCTGAGAACTAGAACCATTACCAACTTCGCAGAGCTGACCAGGCAGTTTGCCGACCAGTTTATCGCAAATCGGAAAATTGTTCGCGATCCCTCACACCTTTCAGGTATTCGACAAAATGAAGGAGATTCCCTCAAGGACTTCTTTCGTCGCTTCACCTCTGAGAAACGTCAAATTCCGGGCGTTGACCCCGAACTTCTCAGAGGTGTCTTCCTTGGCGGACTCCGCCCCAGCGGTTTCTATTCAACACTCATGAGGGAGATCATGCCCAGTTATCCAGATCTCGTTCACCGGGCTGAGGCCCAGATAGCAGCCTACGAGGCTATTGAAGCGCACCGCCAGTAGTTTGAAGTAAAACAGAAAAGGAAGAAAGAAGAGGAACCAACTCTCACAAGACAAGAAGAACGACGTCGGAGTGAGCGTCGCCACGATAGCCGTCAACGTGACCTTCCCAGGAATGGGTGGCAACATCCACTTCAGGAATATACCCCTCTGAATACCACTCACATTAATGTGATGTATGCAATTCAAAATGATCTGGCATTCCAACGACCAAGAGCACCGAGGCCTAACCCCAAGGCTGACCAGACAAGATACTGCGAGTTCCACCACACAACGAGTCACAACACCAAAGAGTGTGCCGGGCTAAAATATGAAATTGAACATCTTGTCCGCCAAGAGCTCCTCAGGAGATTTTTTCAAGGACAAGCACAGATCCCAGCACAAGGAAATAGTGGAGGAAGGCAGATGGTGGGCAACATAGAGACCATCGCCGAACCCCCGACGATGGATACCTAGGATGGGCGCTCTCCCCGACGCAGGATGACCCTCTACAACACACCTGCAGCCTGGAATTTGCGTCGCCTCCATCCCTTCGCATTTTTTATTAATGTTGTTTATCATCTGCATTTTCCAACACCTTATTTTCGTCACTTTAGAACAGTAAAAGTCACGAGCTCAGGCTCGCGCAAACCATGTTTATTTCCAAGTACAATATCATATTTGTTTTAAGGTAAAGATGTGCTTACAAACCAAACAAGAAGGTTCTTCATCAACTTTGCCCCTCAACGTCATGCCATCGTCAAGGCCTGCCCCCCTCGCGGTTGCACCCGGATTGAGCACTTACGTTCTCCAGCACCCGGATTGAGCACCTACATTCTCCGATAGTCGGATTGAATACTTACATTCTCTGACGTCACTCTTCATGTCATAGTCAGGGCCTGCCCCCTCACGATTGCAGTCTGATTGAGCACTTACGTACTCCGGCACCCGGATTGAGCATCTATGTTCTCTGACAGTCGCATTGAGTACTTACATTCTCTGATGTCACTCTTCATGCCATCGTCAGGGCCTGCCCCCCTCGCGATTGCACTCGGATTGAGCACTTACGTTCTCCGGCACCCGGATTGAGCACCTACGTTCTCCGACAGTCAGATTGAGTACTTACATTGTTCGACGTCACTCTTCGTACCATCGTCAGGGCCTGCCCCCTCGTGATTGCACCCGGATTGAGCACTTACATTCTCCGGCACCCAGATTGAGCACCTACATTCTTCGACAGTCAGATTGAGTACTTACATTCTCCGACGTCACTCTTCATACCATCGTCAGGGACTGCTCCCATGCGATTGCACCAGGATTGAGCACTTACGTTCTCCAGCACCCGGATTGAGCACCTACGTTCTCCGACGGTTGGATTGAGTACTTACATTCTCCGACGTCACTCTTCATGCCATCGTCAGGGCCTGCCCCCCTAGCGATTGTCCCGGATTGAGCACTTACGTTCTCCGGCACCCGAATTGAGCACATACGTTCTCCGACGGTCAGATTGAGTACTTACATTCTTTTACGTCACTCTTCATGCGATCGTCAGGGCCTTCCCCCCTCGCGATTGCACTCGGATTGAGCACTTACGTTCTCCGGCACCCGGATTGAGCACCTACATTCTCCAACGGTCGGATTGAGTACTTACGACCAAATATCGTCACAAACCTCCTCCGCGATTAGGCTACGGTCTCGCATGTATTCCAGTGACTCCAAGTACTCCTCAAGCCATGCAGCCTTCAGCTCTGATGCATGGTCATCCGAGGACATCATCTCCACCTGCGCCTTTGTCGCTCGAAGCTGAGTCTCAAGGCCCGAGACCTCCCGTGCTGCCAGTAACTGGGTTCCCAAGCCTGAAGTCTCCTCCTTCGAATGCTTTAACATCTGAGTGGTCCTCTCCACCAAAGTCTTCTCCACTTCCAAGGCTGCGCGTGCATCCTCTAGCTCGGACTTTAGCTCCGAACCAACTCGACGGAACCTCGCGATGTCCCGGTCGTGTTCCTCCATCAAGGAGGCAAGCGAACTCATCGTCGACCGAAGCTTCTCCTGAAGAGTAAGGTACCCATCCTTCAGACTCACATAATGATCATTCAAGGTCACTGCAATCTGAGCCTGGGTCTCTATCTGCACAAAACAAATCGAAGTTAGCCTCTATCAGCAAGAAAAAACAAGGGAAAAAGCCTCGGGGACAAGTCAAACCCTTACTGCATCGCTCATCGCCCTCAAGGAAGAGGACATCCGCGAAGCTACTGTACCAGCAGACACCTGAGAAATTAGGGAAGCAAGTATCTGCACCTCATGAGTCGAATCTTGACAAATGTCAGAAGTTACCACTACCACCACCACATCAAGGTCGCTAGGAGGGGCCATCACCGCTTTCCTCTTACAACCCCCTCCTTGAGAAGTCTCCGCTGGTCGAACTGAATCCGCCGAGATACCACATCGCACCAACCGCTTTTCCTCTACATAAACATAAATGTTGAAAAGACGGCTGGCCAGCTCGCGAGGCTCAGAAAATCCAAGCACCGAAGAAAAGTCCCGCTCCTTCGCCCTCACGCGGCGTCATCGATCGGGAAGGGCATCCCACACCTTAGGAAGACCCCATGAATTCTTGACATATCCAAACAAAGTGTTGCCATGGCGACGGTCCTTGCGGGCTTCAAATTTCAACCAACTCTTGTTGCTGCGTACCTCCATCCGCTCGCTACCATCAGAACGTACATCGCACCAATCTCGGGCAATTACAGCCGGAACAAATTGAGAGATAGGCACTCCAAAAAATTTTAAGATCTCAATCACCTCCTCGCAGGGCGGAAAACGGAAGCCAGACCTCCGGGAGACTTCGCAGATCGTCAACCAACCACGAGGAGGATTCTGAACCCGCTCCTTGGGACACGGGATCCTCACTTCCAAACAAGCAGGAAGCCCATACTTCTCCCTCCAGATATCAACACCGTCATGTTGGGTACATTGGTTTAAATGTACCTGATTTGAAGAAGCCTCACCCTACTCAATGATATACATCAAAATGTATTTGATGTATTTTGAGTTTAGTTGTGCAGGTCAAGTATTTACAGGGAATGCTGAAAAGGTTCTAAGTTCATGTGTTGACACCCAGAAGGAAAGTGTCGACACTTAAGAAGACTTGTGTCGACACCCAGGCAAGCAGTGTCGACACTTGGAGTAATTGTGTCGACACAAGGGATGCAGAGTCGACACCAGACAGAAAGTGTCAACACAAGGAGCTGTGTCGACACTCAATGAAGAAAAGTCCAGTGAAGCAGTGTCGACACTTAGCAGCAGTGTCGACACCTAAAGGAACTGTGTCTACATCAGAAAGTGTCGACACTTGGAGGTTGTGTCAACACTCAACAAAGTTCAGCAGAGTCTAAGTATAAGTGTCGACATAATAAAGAAAGTGTCGACACTCAGCAGAAGACTCAACACATGAAGAAAGTGTCGACACAATGAAGAATGTGTCGACACACAGCAGAAGACTCGATACATGCTCCTAGTGTCGACACTCAGCAAAGTTCAACAAAAATTCTAAGTACAAGTGTCGACACAAAGGAGATGTGTCGACACTCAGCCAAAGTCTCAACAGAAGAATAATGTGTCGACACAAGGAGCTGTGTCGACACTCAGCAAGTATCAACATAGAAGACATGTGTCGACACCAAGAAGATGTGTCGATACTGAACAAGTTCAACACATGAAGATGTGTCGACACAAAGGAGATGTGTCGACACTTACAAGAAATCAACAAAGTACTGAAGAACAAGGAGTTGTGCCGATACCCATTATCAGTGTCGACATATGATGAAGAAGCTGTGTCGAGAAGTAATTTCTACAACACAAGGAGTTGTGTCGACACCTTGAAGGCTAGTGTCGACACTTAGTCAACTTGTGTCGACACTTAGTCTATAAGTGTCGACACTTAAAGACAGACTGTCTCGACACTTTCAGACAGTTACAGTTATTTCAAGAACTGACTGGATGACATGATAGCTGCCATTCCAGCCGATCTACTGCACCTGTCAGAGTTGTCAGAAATCAGTTAGGAACCGCACCAGCCGATCACCATGAAGAAGGCCTATAAATAGGCTTATACTATCAACAGAAACAATAATGATTGAACAGATCAAGTGATTGAAAAAGAAAAATAAGATCTAGCTATTCCTTGAAGAATCAAGTGAAGATCTAAGTAGTTAGAGAGAGAGAGAGCTCCATCCAAGAAGACAGCCGTTGGAACCAGGCTGTGAAGAAGGGTTCAGACCTAGTTCTGAATCTTAAGTTGCAGTGATTGAAGATCAGCTGCAGAGAATCAATCCTATTATGTTCTACATTCAAGAAGCTTTGAAGAAAAGCCAAGTGAGATTGTTCTCAGCAAAGTTCTTCCAAGAACTCATCAAGAACCTATCAACTCATCTCTCTATTCAGAGTTGTAGGTATATACACTTTGTATTCTTATTTTCTTGTAGGATCCTTAGGGATCTGAGTTTGTAAGCCTGTAATTATAAAGGCTGAGTGGTAGGGCATGTGTGCCTGAGTGTAGGAGATCTAATTCTCTGAGTGTAGGCCTGTTGTGGCTGAGTGTAGGCCTGTTGTGGCTGAGTGTAGGCCTGTTGTGGCTGAGTGTAGGCTTTGTGAAGAAGCTGAGTGTAGGTCTTTGAAGAAGACTGAGTTGTAGGGCCTTGGGCCTGAGCTGTAGGAACCTGTTTTGGGGTTCTGAGTGTAAGATCTGAGGATCTGAGATAGTGGAGGAGTTTGGCCGAATCTAGTACACTACTAGATAGACGAAGGGGGAAAGTGGATGTACCCAAACCTTGGGGAACCACTATAAATTTGTGTGTTCACTGTGTGCTTGATTGATTGTTGTGATTGCTGTGTGACTGCTGTGTAGCATTAGTTATAAATCTGTGATATAATCTGCAATCTGCCTAAAAAGTTTTAAAAAGATTTAGTCACCTATTCACCCCCCCTCTAGTTGATTAGGTACAATTTCTTTCAAGTGGTATCAAAGCGAGGTTACTCAAAAAGGATTTAACTGTCTGAGTAGATCCTGTTGACAGATTCAGTCTAAATAACTTGCAGAATCAAGAAAATCAAGAACCATGGGTTCAACTGAGAATCATAAGGAACTTGGATCCATGAAATTACCCATTTGTAGAAAAGAAATTTTTGCCATCTGGAAAGAGAGGGTGAGACTATTTATGGAAGCCTCAGACCCTAGAATATATATCACAGTTAAAGAAGGGCCATATGTGCCTATTAAGGTTTCAGTCTTGGATGCAAATCAGAGAACACCTAAGGACTTCTCTAAAATGACAAAAGATGAGATAATTATAGCCACAATGGACAAGAGGGCACAGAATATCATTGTGAGTGCCATAGATGATGCTACCTTTCAGAATTTGATACACTGTAAGACATCTAAGGAGATGTGAGATACCTTGATAGTGTACATGGAGGGTTCAGAAGAGGTGAGACAAGACAGAAAGTCATTGTTAAACCAGGAATATGAAAGTTTCAGGCAAGGTAAGTCTGATAGCATAACAGAATGCTATAAGAAGTTCTATAGGATTGTGAATGAGCTAATGTTCTATGGAAGAGATTTCAGTAATTATGAGTTAAATGATAAGTTCTTAAGGTCCCTAACAAAGGATTGGGACACCAAGATCTGTGCCATAAGGGAAATGACAAAGTTAGCAGATATCCCTCCTCCAACACTGTTTGGAAAACTGCTATCCTATGAGATGCAGTTGATGGTGAGGAAAGAAGAGGAGAAGTCTACAAGAAGTGAGAATAAAGAAAGAACAGTGGCTTTCAAGACAGAAGCCACCAGAAAATACAGAAGTAAGTCACCAACTCCACCTCCTAAAGTAGCTGAGACTGAGTCAGATGATTCAGAAAGCAGAAAGTCTGAAAGCAGTGAAAGTGATGAGGACTTTGCAGCCTTCACAAGACACTTTCAAAAGTTCCTAAAGAAGAAACAGTGGAGGACTAAGCCATCCACATCACAGGGTAAAGATGACTATTATCAGAACAAAAAGTCATCAAAGAAAGACAGGAGAAAGACCAAGTCAAGCAAAGCAACTTTATCAAAAATTGTTTGATATTGCTGTAACAGACAAGGACATGTTATTGCTGACTGTCCTGAGAGAAGGAAAGAGTCTAATGATAATAAAAAGACTCAATTCAAGGGTAAGAAGGAAAGGTCTTTTGTTGCCAAGAAGGACAAAGGCTTGTCAGACATGTCTTCTTCAGAAACTGAGTCAGAAGCTGAAGCATACATAGGACTGTTTGCTGAAGAAGAGGAAGAAGAGTTCATCCAGATAATGAACTCTATATATGAACAAGAGGACACTCAGTGCCAAGGACTGATGGCATTGTCAGAAGGTGACAAAATCCAGGAGTAGCCTGGACCTAGTAAGGTACAAAATTGTTCTTTAAGTTCAATTTCTTGTGCTAGTTCAGAATCAGATTCATCATCATCAAGTGATAAGAGTGCATCTGAGTCTGAAGAGGATATTCATCAGTTGATTGATGAATATAGAGTTCTGTTGCAAGCATTTAAGAAATGCAAATCCTTGGCCAAGAGTCAAGCTAAGGAGATTGCAAGTCTCAAAGTGGCTGCAACAGATTTTGAGAAGTTGTTTCATCAAAAACTTAATGAGATAGCCAGACTGAAGCACATAACTGTGATTCAGATGGGGACTATAATATTTAAGAATGATCAAATTAGAAATCTGGAGACTAGTCTTCAGAAGGAGAGAGACATAGTTGCTAGGTTTTCTAAACCTAAGTCTGTTCTACCTTTGATTGATGAGTTTATACCTCACAAGGGTAAAGCTGGACTGGGGTTTACTAAACCTGCTAGGACTGTTCAGTCCAAGTCTAAGGGCAAAGCCCCAGCTCTCAACAAGCCAGCTGTAGATAAAATAGCTAGGAATGTACCTAAGCAAAGGTACAATAGGTTTAAGTGCTGGTGCTGTGGCAAGGTAGGCCACTATGCCATAGACTGTTGGCACAATTCTAGTGCCAAGTTGAGTAGCAAACTGCCTATTGGAAAACCTGCAGGTAGCTTTGTTAAGAGGCAAACTAATCAGCACCAAGGACCCAAGAATTCTTTGGGTTCTAAGGTCAACTAATCTTTTTTGCAGGTAAGTCCAAGTGGTCATGCCCCAATATGGTACTTGGACAGTGGTTGTTCCAGACATATGACTGGAACTAGGGATTGCTAAAGGACTTCACACCCATCAAGGATGGTCCAAAAGTCAACTTTGGTGGTTCTGAAAAAGGAATCATCAAGGGTTTTGGTAGCATTTCTAGCTCCCATATAACTATTACTCAAGTGGCCTATGTTAAAGGTTTGAAACATAACCTTATTAGTATAAGTCAATTGAGTGATGTAGGATATGGCATCTCATTTGTCAAAGATGGTTGTCATATCAGGAGGTCAATTGATCAAGAGATCATTTTGACAGGTTATAGAAAAAGGAATGTCTATTGCCTAGACATTATGGTTGAGAATAATGGTTCTCCAGTGTGTCTTGTAGCTGATGAGAAAGTCTCTCATTGTGTTAAATGGCACAAAAGGCTAGCCCATCTCAACTACAAGACAATTGGCCAACTCTATAGCAAAGAGTTAGTGAGGAATGGTCCTCAAGTTAAGTGTATTAAAGATGGAATATGCTCAGCTTGTCAAAAGGGCAAGCAGACTAGATCCACCTTTAATAGCATTGAAAACAAAGATGCTGTGAGGTGCTTATACCTATTGCATATGGATCTCTTGGTCCTATGCCAGTTCACAGCCTAGGTAGGAAGGTCTATACCTTTGTGGTTGTAGATGACTACTCAAGGTTTTCCTAGGTGTTCTCCTTAGACAGAAATCTGAAATACCTAGTATCTTCTATAGCTTTGTCAAACAAATTCAGAATGAACTAGATAATACAGTGGTCAAAATAAGAAGTGACCATGGTACTGAATTTCAGTTTGATAGTATGGCAAAACTATGTGAAGAATTTGGGATATTTCAGGAGTTTTCTTCACCAAGAACACCTCAGCAAAATAGTATTGCTGAGAGGAAAAAATAGAACCTTGATTGAGGCTGGTAGGACCCTATTAAGTGACACATCTCTCCCAGAATATTTCTGGGCTGAGGCAGTTAATACTGCATGCCATGTAATTAATAGGGCTACCATTACTAAAAGCCACAACAAGACCCCCTATGAGATTGTGAAAGGCAGAAAACCAAACTTATCCTGTTTCAGGATCTTTGGTTGTAAGTGCTTTATACTTAACAATGGAAAGTCTTACTTGACTAAGTTTGCTGCCAAGTCCCAAGAGGGGATCTTTGTTGGGTACAGCAACAATAGTAAGGCTTATAGAGTCTACAACTTGTCAACTCAAGTTGTAGAGGAATCTGTACATGTAGTATTTGATGAAGCTAGACTTATTAACAATGAGTTGTCTAGTAGTATTTGCAGCTCCACAGGTGTGACTGAGAAGATGGATAAGCTCATTATAGAAGAAGGACCTACTCCAAGATAATACGTAGAAGATAGTGGTTGTTGTCCAGGGGGAGTACTACATGTACCTAATGCAGAAGAAGACCAAGGAGTGCAGCAAGATGAAGGAGCTGAAGGAGTTCAACCTGAAGCCAGGATGCCTCCAGCTAACAGGCATCTAAGAGATCATCCAGCAGAGCAAATCATTGGTGATCTAAGACAAGGGGTACAAACAAGGAGCAGAAATCTGAGTGCAGCACTCTACTCCAGTTTTCTATCCCAAGTAGAGCCAAAGAAGTTTGAAGAAGCCATCCTAGACCCTCATTGGATTGAGGCAATACAAGAAGAGATGAACAGTTCAAGAGGTGCAAGTCTGGAGCTTGTTCCTAAACAAAAGACCACAATATAATTGGAACCAAGTGGATCTTTAGGAACAAGATGGATGAATATGGAGTAATTGTCAAGAACAAAGCAAGATTGGTTGCTAAAGGATATAGACAGGAAGAAGGTATTGACTTTGATTAAACCTTTGCTCCAGTAGCTAGACTGGAAGCCATAAGGATGTTCCTGGCCTATGCAACCTATCAAGGATTTAAAGTATACAAATGGATGTAAAGTCAGCCTTTCTGAATGGTAATCTAAAGGAAGAGGTCTATGTGGAACAGCCATCAGGTTTTGTTGATTCAACTCAACCTAATCATGTCTATAGACTTAGGAAATCTTTGTATGGGTTAAAGCAAGCCCCTAGGGCTTGGTATGAAATCTTGTCTAGTTTCCTCATTGCGAATAAATTCTCAAGGGGGAAAATAGACAAGACTCTATTCCTTAGGGAATCCAGAAGCAAGAACATACTAGTCCAAATATATGTAGATGACATCATATTTGGGTCTACTGAAAGTAGTCTTTGCAAAAGTTTGCAAAACTAATGCAAGGACAATTTGAGATGAGCAGTATGGGGGACTTAAGTTTTCTTGGGTCTCCAAGTTAGACAGACTGAGAATGGTTATCCATATGCCAGTCTAAGTTCACCCTAGAACTGATAAGGAAGTATGGTATGGATTCATCCAGTACCATGAAGACTCCTATGGGGTCAAGTATGTCTCTTAGCAAAGATGATGCAGGGAAACCTGTAGATGAGACTTTGTATAGAGGGATAGTTGGCTCCCTTCTATATTTGACTACAAGTAGACCAGATATCATGTATGTTACATGTGTCTGTGCTAGGTACCAAGCATGCCCTAAAGAGTCTCATTTGACAGCAGTCAAAAGAATTCTAAGATATCTTAAGGCACTCCTTATCTAGGCCTTGGTACCCTAGGAATGGAGATTTTGAACTAACAGGTTATTCAGATGCAGATTCTGCAGGCTGCAAAGAAGATAGGAAAAGTACAACTGGTACCTGTCAATTCCTAGGTGGAAGACTGATTTCATGGAGTAGCAAGAAGCAAACAAGTGTGGCTATCTCCACTGCAGAATCAGAATATGTGGCTGCAGAAGTTGCTTGTGCTCAACTTCTATGGATACAACATCAGCTTGAGGATTATGGTATTCAGGTAAGTAGAACACCACTGTTTTGTGATTCTACTAGTGCTATATCTATTGAACAATCCTATTTCCCATAGTAGAACTAAACATATTGAAAAAAATATCATTTTCTAAGGGAACATGTAGAAAAGGAAGATATTTCACTGGAGTATGTAAATATAATAATCAACTAGTGATATGTATACTAAGCCCTTAGAAGAAACAAAGTTCAATAGGTTTAAATTGAACTAGGTATGATAAACTTAGAATAAGTTTACAGAAATGGCTGTTGAAGATGGTGACCGGTGTGTCTAGCGGTCTGTCTTGACGGGTTGAAGACCGCGCGGTCTGGCGGTTTGTCTCAGCCGGCTTGGAGATCGGGCGGTCTGGCGGTCTACCCTGGCAGTCTCTCTTTCTCTCTGATGGTAGCCGTGCGGTTAGCCCTTCTGTCTAACCGCGCGGCTTGTGCGGTTTATTTTGTATAGTCGCTTAGTCCTGTAAATTTTTAGTCACACTATCTCTTATTTGTATTCTCTCATCTCTCCTCCATTTATATAAGGGAGGGCATACCTTTGTAATAGATACCTTTTTCAGATAATAAAGTTTCTGTTAAAACCTCCTCCGGTGTGTTTAGCTCCACTTTCGGCTTGTTTTTTGTTCATTTCTAACATGGTATTAGAGTAAACGTTCTTTTCCTCCTGATTCAGCTTCTTCTTCTGTTGCGCGGGCTACCTTCTAGCGCTCGACTTCTTTCCCTCCGCTTGATTCTCGTCTTCCCGCGACCGTCTTCGCGGCTTGCCTTCTCTTTTGACCGCTGCCCTGTTCGTGCGGCTGTGTTTCTCCTTGGTTTCTCTTCTCGCTGCTCCTCTTAGTCGCTGCGGCATGTTTAATAGTCGCCTCGACCTGTTTCCTTCTACCCGCTCCAGCTTGCTTGTCGCCCCGGCCTCATCTTTAGCTGTGCAGCTTGTTCTCCTCTGTTCGCCCGACTTTTTCAAGCCGTGCGACTTCTTCCCCTTTGCTTTGCTTCTTGGTAGCGGCCTTCCTAGCCGACCTATTTTCTGTTCGCTCGACTTGGTGCTCTTTTCTCTTCTTCGCTTCACGTTCGACTTCTTCCTCTTCTCGCGGCTTGTTCTTATCGTCGCGGTTTGCTCCTCTCTTGCTTCCATGGCTTCCCCTCCTCCAGTCTGTCCGCCTCGGTGGTCACCTCTTCTAGTAGTGCTTACATTGTTACCCGCGGAAGATGGCTAATTGACTCTGGTGCAACAAATCATATGACAGGCAATCCTCAATGTTTCTCTCTTCTTGAAACACATGCTCAATTGCCCCCGGTCATTGTTGCGGATGGATCTCCCTCACCGGTCCATGGGACGGCATGGTTCAAGTCACTCCATCTCTGGCCTGGCTGATACCCTCTATGTGCCCAAGTTTTCGTGCAATTTATTTACTATCGGTTACTTCTTTATGCATGCAACTATGGTGTTCTGTCTTATTCACCCCTACCTCTTGTGCTTTTCGGATCCGGACTCCCAACGGACGATTGCTACCGGGACTGAGAGTGGTGGCCTCTACTCCTCGACAATGTCTCTGCTCTATCCGCCCTTCTCCTCCTCCTCTACAGATCTTCTCCAATGCATCTTCGTCTTGGACATGCTCCTCCCAGAATTCTACGCCAGCTCCTGCCGCACCTCCCTCCTCATCATCCTCTCTAAACTGTGATGCATGTCAACTTGGCAAACCATGGCAAAATCACCGCTCATCCTTCCCACCAACACAAAGTCGGGGCTCTTCCCGTCCGTTCGACCTCGTTCACTCTGACATATGGGGTCCCGCTCCTAACCTCACCATCGGTCGGGGTAGTTCCTATTTTGTCACCTTCATTGATGATTTCTCTCCGGTGTACGTGGGTGTATCTTCTCAAAGATCGCTCCGAGCTGTTCTCTATTTGGACCTCATTTTATTCTATGGTTAAGACTCAGTTTGATACGTCTATTAAGATTCTTCGTTCTGACAATTCTAAGGAATATCTTAGCCAAGACTTCTCCTCTTTTTGTCTTCACCATGGTGTTATTCGTCAAACAAGCTGTGTCTACACCTCACAACAAAATGGGGTGGCGGAACGCAAAAACCGTCACCTCCTTGACGTCGCTCGCACTATGATGACTCAAATGCATGTTCCTCGCTCCTATTGGGGCTATGTTGTCCTCCTCTCCTGCTATCTCATCAATCACCTTCCTCCACAGTTCTCCACGGTGCTACCCCTTCTCCATTCTTTATCCGGACAAGGATCCCTTTCCTCTTCCTCTGCACATCTTTCGGTGCACTACCTTTGTGCACTCTCCCGCTGCCACCCGTGATAAACTCTCACCACGTGCCACTAAATGTGTCTTTCTGGGGTACTCTCCCACTCAGAAAGGTTATTGTTGCTTTGACCCCGTTACCCGCAAGTAATTTGTCTCTGCGGATGTCACCTTCTTTGCCAATGCATCTTACTTCTCTCCCGCTTCCTCCTCTCCTCCTCCTGATCCTACTTTTCCTACTAACCCATCCCTTCCCTCTGCTCCCACTGATGTTCCGCCATCTCCACACTCTCCACCCTCTTCCCCATCCCCATCATCTCCACCCTCTACTCCGCTTTCTCCCTCCACTCTGCTGCCATCTCTTTCTACTCCCGGGCCAGCTCTCACCACCACGGATACTCCGGATACTGAGGCACCTGCTGACCTGGATCTCCCGATTGCTCTTCGCAAAGGGGTTCGGGCATGTACCCAACAACCGCTTGCTTCAGTTGTTTCCTACGATCGTCTTACCCCTTCTCGCCGAGCTTTTACACTGGCTATCTCGGCCACTGCCACCCCCCGTTCCTACCAGGCGGCCCTTACTATTCCTCATTGGAAAGTTGCCATGGATGAGGAGATTGCTACTCTAACTGAACGGGGTACCTGGACCCTTGTTCCTCCTCCTTTCGGCATGGATGTTGTTGGTTGTCGATGGGTCTTCGTGGTGAAGTTTCTCCCGGATGGCAGTGTGGATCGTTATAAGGCTCGCCTGGTTGCCAAGGGTTTTACCCAAACTTATGGCGTAGATTACTTTGACACTTTCTCTCCAGTGGCTCGTCTCAGCACTATTAGGGTTCTTCTCTCTGTGGCTGTCAACAAGGATTGGCCCATCTCGCAGCTCGATGTTAAGAATGCCTTCCTCTATGGTGATCTGCAGGAAGATGTTTACATGGAGCAACCTCCTGGGTATGTTGATTAGGGGGAGACACGGGTATGCCGGCTAAAGAAGGCTATCTATGGCCTCAAGTAAAGTCCTCGTGCCTGGTTTGACAAGTTCAGTGGCATTGTTGCGGCCATTGGTTTTACAAGAAGCTCAGCAGATCACTCCTTATTTGTTCGGAAAACCACCTCTGGTCTTGTTGTTCTTGCGGTTTATGTTGATGACATTCTTCTTACTGGCGATGACCAGGATGGGGTATTGATGACCAAGAAACACCTTCGTCAACATCTGGTCATAAAGGATATGGGCTCCCCGAAATACTTTCTGGGGATTGAAATTTGTAGAAAGCCCAACTCCATGGTCCTTTCCCAACGGAAGTATGCTCTTGATCTTTTAAAGGAGGCAAGACTCACTGGTGCTAAACCTGCACGTTGTCCTATGGCTGCTGGAGAAGACAAAACTTGGACAGATGACTCGCCTCTTCTCTCCGATCTTACGAGATAACGGCGTCTGGTGGGCAAACTCATATATCTCACGGTAACCAGACCCGACATCTCTTATGCTGTTGGCAAGGTGAGCCAGTTCATGCAAGCTCCGAGGGAGTGTCATCTACAATCTGCTCTAAGGATATTAGAGTATATTAAAGCTGCTCCAGGAAAAGGACTCCTATTTCAGAAGAATGGTCACCTAAGGGTTGAATCTTACTCTGATTCAAGCTATGCGGATGACAAAGGGGACCGCAAATCGACATCAGGTTTCTGCACATTTGTTGGAGGCAATCTTGTGAATTGGAAGAGCAAGAAACAGTCTGTAGTTTCCAGGTCTAGTGCAGAGGCGGAATATCGCAGCATGGCATCGACTACATGTGAGTTGAAGTGGTTGCGGGCCCTCATTCTTGACTTAGGAGAGGTTTACAACTATCCTCTTCCTATGTTCTGTGACAATAAGGCCGCGATATACATTTCTAAAAATCCGGTCTTTCATGAGAGAACAAAACACAGAAGTCGACTGTCATTTTATTCGGGAAGAAATATTGAAGAAATAGATTTGCACTCCATTTGTCACTTCCGACAACGAGTTGGCAGATGTCTTCACCAAGCCGGTATCCGCTTCCTTTTTCCACATCTGCGACAAGCTGGGCATGATCGATATATATGCTCCAGCTTGAGGGGGAGTGTTGAAGATGGTGACCAGGCAGTCTGGCGGTCTGTCTTGGCGGGTTGAAGACCGCGCGGTCTGACGGTTTGTCTCAGCCGGCTTGGAGATCGGGCGGTCTGGCGGTCTACCCTGGCAGTCTCTCTTTCTCTCTGATGGTAGCCGTGCGGTTAGCCCTTCTATCTAACCGCGCGGCTTGTGCGGTTTATTTTGTATAGTCCGCTTAGTCCTGTAAATTTTTAGTCCCACATCTCTTATTTGTATTCTCTCATCTCTCCTCCATTCTATATAAGGGAGGGCATACCTTTGTAATAGATACCTTTTTCAGATAATAAAGTTTCTGTTAAAACCTCCTCCGGTTTGTTTTAGCTCCACTTTCGGCTTGTTTTTTGTTCATTTCTAACAATGGCTAAGTAAAATAGTGTCGACACACAGAGTTGTCTGTGTCGAGACAGAGAATTGGTGTCGACACTTCAGAGAAAAGGTGTCGACACATTAGGAAGTTGGTGTCGAGAAAATTAGTGTCGACACATGATAAGTAGGTGTCGACACATCCAAGGTGGTGTCGACACTTAGACTTTATGCAGAATTAGTGAAGTAAAGTCTCGACTAAGTGTCGAGCTAAGTGGTGTCGACACATAATCAAGTGTCGACACATACATTCTGTCGACTATACTTGTGTCGACACATAGGTGTCGAGACATTATAAGTCTGTGTCGACACTTTTCATCAGTGTCGACACAATTTGAGTTTCTTGACGCGCCCTTTCATCTTCAAACCTAGAAAGGTATAAATAGGATTTCGCCATTGTCTGTCGACACATTCTCTAAAGTTTCGAGACCAAACTTGTGTGTCGACACCTCTCTTCTCTCTATTCAAATTCTTCAAACCCTAATGGCGCCCAAGCTCGAGGAGAACATGAATGAAGGCTATGAACTGGTGCGGCATGCGTTTGATGACGCAGATTCAGAGATCAAGGATGTGGTAACCCTAGTCGCAAACTCAGGGTTAGACTTTCTTGTTTCAGAGCCAACTAAGATCTGGAAGAAAGAAGTATTGGAATTTCTGAATGGCGCAACCCTAGACGAATCTGGACTCAAGATAAAGTCCAGGGTTCATGGAGAAAAGGTGAAGGTATCACCTAAGAGTGTGAGAAAGGTACTAAACCTACCAAGGACAAAGGAAGAGGATGAAGTTACTGCTTCTAAGACCAGAGAAGCATTAACATGGTGTGGACTGGATTCCAAGATGAAAATTGGCTCAGTATTCAATAGAAAGGGAATGAACAGCCAAGGGAAATTTCTATCTGAAATTGTTGGCAAGGTTATCCTGTGCAAGTCTGGAGGACATGACAGGATTTCAACTTATATGTTTAGCATCATGACAAGGATTATCTTTCAACTAACTACTGATTGGTCTGCAATATTATTTGAGAAGATTAAGGAGAGTCTGAAGAAACCCAATTTGGGTAGAATTCTAAGTCTTTACTTGGCTGGTAGTATACTAGAAGTAATGAGCCAAGCTGCTGGATCTAAAATAAATCACATGAGGAAGATGGACATGAGACTCTTCTCAAGATGGGATAGGGTCTTGACCAAGGAAGTGTCAACACCTGAAAAGGTAACACCTCAAAAGAAGAAGAAGAAGATAGCCCCAGTGGCTCAAGAATCATCCAGCAGTTCAGAAGAGCAAGTTGTCTTCACTCCTGATGAAGAAGACACTGGAATTGCTGAAAAGTCTCCTACTGTACAAGAAGTTGCAGAGAGGCAGGGGGCGCTACCTCAAGCTAGCCCAACACACCGGGATTCTATCCAGCGGGAGCCTCTAATAGTGGAAGAGCCAACTCCACTAGAAAGTGAACAAGCCACTCAAATCATTCTTGAGGTACTCACTGAAATCAATAACTTAGTTTTCCCTATTGAGGATACTGTTTTGACTGATTCATTAAATAATGTTAATCAGCCACCTCAGATTGACAGTCAACCCCCAGATGTTGTCATGGAGGACACATCTGTTGCAGATCAAGTAGAAGCACATCAAGTAACTGATGAGATAAGAGAATCTCCATCACTTCCTCAACAAGAGTTTACAATGGAAGATCTCTTCCTTAATCTGGACCAAGCAGACTTTGAGAAGGAAAGTGTTGCTGCTGAGGGGGAGAATGCTCAAGTTGAGGGGGAGCAAGTAGTAATTGTTGAAGATCCTGCAAGGCAAGAGCCTGAGAAACCAAAGGATGTTGAGGAGCTATCTAGGGAGAGGGTAGACATAGCAAGCACATCAGCATCTGAAGATGAGGAGGCTGCAAGAGCAAAGAAAAGGAAATTTCAAGTATTTAAAAGAAGGAGCCAGAATTACAAAAAGGCCTTACAAACTATAGCACCACAGCCTGCACTACAACTAGCACCAACTGTAGATTACAGTACTTTGATGGTTGCAATGCAAATAAAGCTTGATGAGCACAGGAATGCCATAGAAACATATGTGGATGAGGGGCATAAGTCTTTACAGTTTGATCTGGCCCAAGACATTAAGTCTATAAGATTTGAAATGAATCTCAATAAGAAGGAGATGACTGACTGCTTCCACAAGGGAGGGAATGCAGTGGTGTACTTAGCTACTCATCATGAGAAGATAAAAGCTCAAGTGGATGAACTTGAAGTCAAGCAAGGCTATGTTCTGGAGAATCAAATTAGAATGAATAATAATTTGACAGCTTCTCACAATTCCATTATCACTGAGATAAAGAATATAGCCACTGCACAGTCTGCAGCAAGTGCCACAGCCAGAGAAACTTTTGGTAAGCACTTGCAAGAGAGCTTAACTGCTGTTACAACTGCTATACAAGACTCTCAGAAGCTGATCACAGAAAAACTTCAAAGATTAAAACCTTTCTACAAGGATGGAGTCAATTATCTCAATGCCCAAATCAGATTTCAGAAGGATGATCTAAGGGATCACATAGAAAGAGAAGTCATAAAGGGGGAGAGGGTGTTAGTCAAAGCCAACTCTGATCATGCAAAGTGGATTTCTAATTCTATCAGAGCAACTCTTGGTTATCCTCCTTTATGTGATGATGATAATGTTGCTGAGTCTGGGATTAATCCTGCCTATCTTGGAGGTGAGCAAGCTGAAGTAGCTCAGGTGATCTATCTTCCACCAGATTTTGATATGGTACAAGCTGATATACAGTCTATGTATAGCCCACCTGAGGGTCAGCAAAATGTCATCATAGAGAAGGTGGTTCATCCAGTATCTGAGGCTTTACAGGAAGCTATACTGAAGGAACAAGCTGAACAAGAAGCTAAATTGTCTAAGAAGAGGTTTAGAGAGCAAGCTGAACAAAGGCCTGATTTTGAACAGTGGAGCCCCACTTCAAGAAATATTATCTTAACTGCATGGAAGGCTGCCAAGGATAATATTCAAGATAGGAACAAGTGGTTTTCTGAATTGGAATGGAGGAAGCATGAGACAAGGCAAGAAGCCATTGTGCAATATAGAAGAAAGGCAAAGATGGGAAAACTACCTCCTACTGCCTAGGAGCCTAGCAAGTACTTTCCCAAGCCTTATCATTACTTTGAGAGGCAGAAGATTAAAGCTGAAGAGCTAAAGAAGAAGGAGTTGAAAGAGAAAAAGCCTGCTGATACTGAAGATGCTGAAGCCCTTGTACAAGCCAAGATATAGTCTGGAAAGGGAATAGTGATCAAGGATGCTGAGCAAAAATAGAATAGAATTTTCTTCAGTTTACAATTGTAATCTTTTGATTATTAAACACTTTGTAAACCTTTGTAAAATGAATATGACAAAGTTGTTAGAACAATGTGCTGTGTGATAAATCTATTTCATAATTGTTCTGAGATGATATCTATGTATACATGTTTGTTTAATACATGTTTATGTTTTCCCTGGTTGCATAATCCTGTTTTACATCATTCTGTAATTTTGTTATGAATGATGTATATCATTGACTAAGGGTTATGACTTCTCCAAATAGGGGGAGATTGTTGGGTACATTGGTTTAAATGTACCTAATTTGAAGAAGCCTCACCCTACTCAATGATATACATCAAAATGTATTTGATGTATTTTGAGTTTAGTTGTGTAGGTCAAGTATTTACAGGGAAAGCTGAAAAGGTTCTAAGTCCATGTGTTGACACCCAGAAGGAAAGTGTCGACACTTAAGAAGACTTGTGTCGACACCCAGGCAAGCAGTGTCGACACTTGGAGTAATTGTGTCGACACCAGGGATGCAGAGTCGACACTAGACAGAAAGTGTCGACATAAGGAGCTGTGTCCACACTCAATGAAGAAAAGTCCAGTGAAGCAGTGTCGACACTTAGAAGCAGTGTCGACACCTAAAGGAACTGTGTCTACATAAGAAAGTGTCGACACTTGGAGGCTGTGTCAACACTCAACAAAGTTCAGCAGAGTCTAAGTATAAGTGTCGACATAATAAAGAAAGTGTTGACACTCAGCAGAAGACTCAACACATGAAGAAAGTGTCGACACAATGAAGAATGTGTCGACACACAGCAGAAGACTCGATATATGAAGAAAGTGTCGACACTAGGAGGTTGTGTCGACACTCAGCAAAGTTCAACAAAAATTCTAAGTACAAGTGTCGACACAAAGGAGATGTGTCGACACTCAGCCAAAGTCTCAACAGAAGAAGAATGTGTCGACACAAGGAGCTGTGTCGACACTCAGCAAGTATCAACACATAAGGCATGTGTCGACACCAAGAAGATGTGTCGACACTGAACAAGTTCAACACATGAAGATGTGTCGACACAAAGGAGATGTGTCGACACTTACAAGAAATCAACAAAGTACTGAAGAACAAGGAGTTGTGTCGACACCCATTATCAGTGTCGACACAAGATGAAGAAGCTGTGTCGAGAAGTAATTTCTACAACACAAGGAGTTGTGTCGACACCTTGAAGGCTAGTGTCGACACTTAGTCAACTTGTGTCGACACTTAGTCTATAAGTGTCGACACTTAAAGACAGACTGTCTCGACACTTTCAGACAGTTACAGTTATTTCAAGAACTGACTGGATGACATGACAGTTGCCATTCCAGCCGGTCTACTGCACCTGTCAGAGTTGTCAGAAATCAGTTAGGAACCGGACCAGCCGGTCACCATGAAGAAGGCCTATAAATAGGCTTATACTATCAACAGAAACAATAATGATTGAACAGATCAAGTGATTGAAAAAGAAAAAGAAGATTTAGCTATTCCTTGAAGAATCAAGTGAAGATCTAAGTAGTTGGAGAGAGAGAGCTCCATCCAAGAAGACAGCCATTGGAACCAGGCTGTGAAGAAGGGTTCAGACCTAGTTCTGAATCTTAAGTTGCAGTGATTGAAGATCAGCTGCAGAGAATCAATCCTATTGTGTTCTACATTCAAGAAGCTTTGAAGAAAAGCCAAGTGAGATTGTTCTCAGCAGAGTTCTTCCAAGAACTCATCAAGAACCTATCAACTCATCTCTCTATTCAGAGTTGTAGGTATATACACTTTGTATTCTTATTTTCTTGTAGGATCCTTAGGGATCTGAGTTTGTAAGCCTGTAATTATAAAGGCTGAGTGGTAGGGCCTGTGTGCCTGAGTGTAGGACATCTAATTCTCTGAGTGTAGGCCTGTTGTGGCTGAGTGTAGGCCTGTTGTGGCTGAGTGTAGGCTTTGTGAAGAAGCTGAGTGTAGGTCTTTGAAGAAGACTGAGTTGTAGGGCCTTAGGCCTGAGCTGTAGGAACCTGTTTTGGGGTTCTGAGTGTAAGATCTGAGGATCTAAGATAGTGGAGGAGTTTGGCCGAATCTAGTACACTACTAGATAGGCGAAGGGGGAAAGTGCATGTACCCAAACCTTGGGGAACCACTATAAATTTGTGTGTTCACTGTGTGCTTGATTGATTGCTGTGATTGCTGTGTGACTGCTGTGTAGCATTAGTTATAAATCTGTGATATAATCTGCAATCTGCCTAAAAAGTTTTAAAAAGATTTAGTCACCTATTCACCCCCCCTTTAGGTAATTAGGTACAATTTCTTTCACGTCATCAGTCAAAGAGGAGCGCAGGCGCATCGAGCCAGAAGAGCGCTTCGAAACCTGCGCACAACAAAAAGTAAAAGGTCAGCCCAAAAATAAAGACTTGGAGCCATATGTCCAAGCGCACACGACCCAAGTGGCACGCAAAAGAGGACACCCACGCAAGCATGCGCGTAGCAGGGGCATTGCGCATTCAAGTCGCACGACCCGAGCACACACAGACTTTGCTCGCACGGCCCACATGCACGCAAACAACGCGCACGTAGCCTGCACGAGCGGCCTGCTTGCGCTCGCGCATGCACCCGTACAAATGCGCCATGCGCGCGCGTGTGCGGCCTCCACGCGCACGGCCTACTAACGCGCGCAATCCGTGTGCGCGCGGCCAGGGCCGCACACGGCCAGAGCCACGCCCGGCCAGGGCCGCGCAAAGCGCGCGCGCGGCCAGCGCACGAGGCCGACCTGTGCGCGCACGGCCGGCCTGCGCGGGCGCACACCACCGGCGCGCGCAGCCTTTACACGCGGCCTGCGCGCGCAATCGGCATGGACGCCCCAGCCTTCGCGCACAGGTGCATCGTCATCGTTCGTTGGGCCTCCCTCCGAATACCTTGGAAGCACTGGCCGCCGCCGCCTCAGCCTTCTCACCGGAAACTGTCATGACAGCAGGAAATAAGGGAAATCTCTCCTCTCTCACTCACTTCTCTCTCGGATAGTAGAGATATGGGGGGAAATTGATGGGTTTCACAATCATTTATAAGAGAGAAAGCCCCCCCCCAATGATCTCCTCCCAAAGTGGATCATGGGTGGGCTATCCCCCCCCCATGAACTCTCATGATGAGAGAATTATGGGGGGCGGGACCCACTCCCTCTGCCCATGGAGGAGGGCCGCCGTCGCCGGGAAGACCCCTGCCATCGGGCGGCCTGACGACCACCGGAGGTCGGCCCCCTTCCGGGGCTTGAAGCGACCGAAACACTGGCCTCACCGGCAGGGTGGCCATGGCAGGCCGCCGGCCTGGCCACGGGCGGCCAAGGCCGGCCTAGCAGCGGCCGGCCTGGCCGCGACCGGCCACCGCCGTCCTAGCGGCAGCCCGGCGCTGCAGGCCTAGCCGCGGCCTGGCCATGGCTGGCCTGGCCACGAATGCCCTAGTCGCGGCCAGCCGTGGCCCGGCCTAGCCGCCACCGACCACCTAGCCGCCGACGGCCCGGCCACGGCAGTCCGCCGGCCAAGCGGCGGCAGGCCGCAGGCCTCGCCACGGCCGGCCGCCGGCCACCAGGCTGGCCGCCCCCGCCGCCGGCCGCCCGGCTGGCCACCACCGTCGCTGTGGCGGCCCGTAGCCGTGGACGACCTCCCCACCGTCCGATCAAGGGGAGGCTCTCCTCGCTGTCCGATCAAGAGGGTAACCACCCACTAACCCACTACTTTACTGGTGGGGCCCGCCATGATCCTCTCCCGAAGGATATAAAAGGGACCCCAGGTCATCTTCATTCTTCACCTTTTTTCTCTTCTCCGGGTTGTCTTCTTTTTCCTCAGGTGGGAGCTCGCATGCCTCCTCCCCCAATTCGGCCTCCTGTCGCCGTGAACCACCAACGGCCACCTGCGGCTGCCAGCACTCCACCAACATGCCACTAGTAGGAAAACGGCCAAGTCCCTAAAAACGCCAATGGAAGAAGGCAACCGTCGCCAGCAAGTGTACGCGACCGCAAGCTCCAGAGCACCAGGATCATCCCACGCATTTCAACATCCAAGTTGCTCCCACGACATAGTTTGTTGCCCGTCGGGAGCCGTACTCTCTCTCCCCCTAGTTGTAACGGGAGCGGTGTGTCGCCCCGATTCTCCAACACACTGTAATCACCAGAATCTAGTGAAATTTGATCGGCGCAGACCCGGTCACATGGTTTTTACCCATTTAAGGGGTTTTTCCAGGTCATCACATCTTGTTTCAACCTTCTACTTTCGTTGACTGTGTGCGCACTCGACCGCCTCGTGAGCTAAGACGGTCCGAGCAAATCCGGTCCGACCGGGGCATCGAGTAAGTCTGCAACAACAGTTTTTTAAAAAAATAGATATTAGCCACGGTTTAGAGTTTAAGACTTGGCTAATATAGGTAATTTTAAAAATAGGGTATTAGCTTCGGTTTAGATAGTGACTAATACTGTTAATTTTTTTAAAAAATAGAATATTCACCACTGTTTAGACTGTGGCAAATATTAAACTTTTTAAAAAAAAATGAGTGTGGGCGGCTGCCCACACTCACCCCAAGGTGGGTTCGCCCCTACCGTCGACCCCACCTCTCTGCCGCTCCCCTTCTTCCATAATAGCTCTGCTCTGCCTCCGTTTATTATATCCCTTCTCGCCTTCGTCCTACCCCGACTAGGGTCTTGGGCGTTCGGCGACCCCGCCGATGAGGTCTGGTCAGGCCGCCGCCGGTTCCGCCGGCAATGGTGGCGTGTTAATTTTTTTTATTTTTTATTTATAAAAACAGCTGCAGCCACCGGTTCCGTTGACCCGTCTCGCGGGAAGCTGAAAGTTAACTTCTTTACCGCTGGCGTTTGCAATTTCGAGTCTCAGACCGTTGCTTGGCATCGCCATCTCTCTCATCTTTGCCTTCTCTGGTGCCCGCCTCGATTTTTTTAATTAAAACGCTGACACAATCACGTGATCGACGACACAAACTACACTGTAGCAGCACTTCCGCCGGCGTAGCTGGTTTTCTTGCGCAGAGGGATACCGGCGATCCAGAGGGCATATTTTCTTCGCAAGATGAGGTAAGTTTCGGAGGTGTTGGCGTCTCGGGTTTGAAACGATAGTAGGGTTCAGGGAGAGAGATTTATTGGGATGGAGATAATATCGCGGAAGAGTCAAGCCGGCAAGGCATGGAGAATTTGAACGGACGGCTGAGATCTATCAGAGAGGCCTCACCTGTTACATTGCACAATCGCAACTGTACTTTGTAATTACAATGGTTTTACTATAGGCTTGTGCAAAAATATCCAAAGAACAGAGAAACGAACAAAAACCGAACCGAACCCGATGGTTCAGATCGGTTCTCGTTTTACACGGTTCGGGTATGAATCTAAAAAATACTGGAACCGCCGGTTCGGTTTGGTTTTCGGTTCCCGTGGTCGGGTACCCGCTAATCTGTTGGGAAAAATAGCACGATCCCGACCAGGGCACCTGTAAGCAAGACAAATATAAGCACATCAATAATAAAGTGACACAACAATTTTTAACGTGGAAACCCAATAGGGTGAAGACCACGGGACTATCAGCGTCCACCCTTGAAAGCCTCCACTATAAGGCATGAAAATCACGCACAACAAATTACATGGCTTTCACCACCGCCACATACACAAGGCACAATTTCCACCACCGATCCACAACGGATCACCACCACCTACACAAGGTACCAGTTCCACAAAGGAATACAAAAATCTCTCCTTGCTGCAAAAGCATAAATCTCTTCTCCCACAACCACACAAGGATTGACAAGGGAAAAACAAGTGAGAAAATAAGAAACCATTACCCAACGGATTGAAAAATCCGTTCCGAATGCCGCAAAGGAGAAAAGCTACACAGATCCCCTTTTTCTCTAGAATCCGACGATCTGATCTTCGATACTCTTCTCCAAGATCTTCACTTGATCTTCCTCCACTCAAATATCTCTTGGAATGAATGTTTTGGCCTTTGAATTGGCTTGTATTTATAGGCCTAAAAAAATGCTACGTAACCCCAAAACTGGTGGTAGGTGTTACCTAACACCTAATTTGGTGGTAGGTGCTACCTAATTTGGTGGTAGGTACCACCTAACTCCGAATTGTGCTCATTTCAGCTCGTTTATGGAGCGCTGCATGACGAACCCTGAGCCCAGGCAGCTCCAACATCGCTCCGGCCTCCAAACATAAACTTGTAACATCACGAGCAGCTACAAGCATGCCCGGTGGTTTTTACCGACTCGTATGAGAACCACACCCTAACAAACTCAACCCGAACTAATAAAAAAACCAATTATTAACTGCAGAATCCGAAATATTTCTCCCACGGCTCACGTCTCACGCGGTCCGCCGGTCACGCTACTCAGGGGAATAGGGGATTACGGGGTTGGCCGATTTGGGTTATTTACTTTTTTACTCTAGAATCAAGATCGAGAAATATCGCCGCTCACGCCTTATCACCTTCTTATATAATTTATGCATTCCCATGAGCTTTGTATTTGCTATTTGTTAGGTATGAGACTTAATTTGAAGGAGAATAACAAATGATTAGTTGTTGACACATGCAATGTTAAAAAGATAATAAGCAAAGACTTACATACCACTACTTCAATGCTTCTAGAAGCTGAAATGTAATGACATTAAAAGTAAAAAAATATGTAAATAGTTCTGGATATTTGAAATTCAAATTAGATTATTCATTCGTCAATATTTTTTTGAAGACAAGTAGAAACGAGAACCGAACTGGAACTAAACCGAGCAATTCGGTTCGGATCCGGTTCTATATTTTAGAACCGTGGGTCGGTTCCGGTTCCAAAAATTTGGAACTGAACATACATGAGCCGGTTCTTGGTTTTGAGTGTAACCGAATCGAAATGATCCGAGTCGCACACTTTAACATTTAAAGCAAGAGAGAGAGAGAGAGTGATCTCTCTCTCTAAAAGAAAATTGATTTTATGGCCGGCAGGATTTTGAAAAAAAAACGTTCCAAAAGTCTGTTTAGGATGGGGACTAAGGTTCCGTTTGGGAGGACTTATTTTTATCGGTCAAGCGGTTACGACCGCATGAATCGGACCTTAATTATGATCTGATTCAAGCGATCGTAACCACTTGACCGGTGAAAATAAGTCCCCCCAAACGGAACCCTAAGAAATCTCAACAAACAAAATGTACAAAAGCTTTTATATGATTTCCATTTGAGATCTTTGCACTCACATGAAATTCAATATAACTCGGAGAGATATATATGAGGAGCAGCCGGAAAGTAGTTTAGATAGCTTTCTTTTAGGGGATTGTTAAAGACAAATCAAATTTGGATATACGCAAATCATTGTTAATGACAAATCATATATTTTGAAAAATACTCCGTGCAAACAAAATTGTTAACTACAAACCAAAATTGTTAACAATAAACCAACACTACAAATTACATAATCAAATGTTTTGGATAAAAAAAAGATTTCATTAGAAGTGTAGCACAACAGTTCGACAAAGTAACACGTTTATAACATAGAAACACCAAATTTATGACATTTAATATATGGTAAATCACATCCATTTCAATGAAAATATGTAAAAAATTAAAGACTTTTATTACTAAACAACACCTCAAAATTCATAAACGTATCTGAAATTAGGAACAAAAAATGAAAATTTGGAAATGAAAAAATTGACCGTAGTTTTCGTAAGACAAATGAAAGTATAAATAACAAGAATCAAATTTATTTATTACAACAAACAATACACTTATGTTTCCCCCTCTTCATAAACTATAAAAGGTCATAAAAGGCTAGAAATCAACCATCCAGCACCATTATCTAATTACAGCACAAAAACAAAAATGAAAACAAAGAACGAAAAAGGCAATGTGTAGAATTCATATGCAGAATCCAAAACAAAAAATTAGCTTCTCAATATGCTGAAGATGAAAGAATAAAATATGTATTAAAGAATACAGATGTAGAATCAAAACAAAAATGCAGAGAAGCGGCGACACACCTTCAAAATTAACGAAAAAAAACGTTGCCCGCGATAGGAGAGGCAACGAAAACAAAGAACCAGCGTGCGTACATTCAAAATCGCCTGGCTGTTGTACGTCGAACCTCTCATCATAAGCCTCGCAACATACCAGCGACGGGAGAGGTAGTGACAAAGAGGCCGGGAAATGCAGCTGGAGTTGCTGCGAGAGAGGCGGTGGAAGGGGCGACGGGAGAGGCAATGACAGATAGGCTGGAAGATGCAGCCGGAGCGACGGTGAATTTGGTTTGCGTATATCCAAATTGGTTTGCGTAGAAAAAAATCACCGAGAAAAAAAGAACTTGATTTTAAGATTTTAGTTTGCGTATATCCAAATTGGGTTTGCCTTTAACAATTCTCTTCTTTTAACAAGTTAATAACATTCTTAAATTCTTCGCCATTACTTCAAAACTTTCAAATTCGAATTTATACCCAATATTAATTTGGACTGGTCTACCCGCAATTTGTGCTCAAAAGTAGGGCTGATATCGAGTCGAGTTCGAGCGATTTTGACTCGGCCCGAAATCGAAATTTTCGACTCGAACTTGGCTTGCAATCGACTCGAAATCGAAATTGATTTCGAGTCGAGTCGGCTCCCCTCGAAATGGCTCGATTCCGAGTCGGCTCGAAATCGAATCGAGTCGACTCGAAATCGAATCGAGTCGGCTAAAAATCGAATCGAGTCGGCTCGAAATCGAATCGAGTCGGCTCGAACTCGAATCAAGTTGGCACAAAATTTAGCAATTTTTCGTTTTATTCCTAGTTTGCTCAAAATAAAATGGGGCAACTTATAAATTTACTAAATGAATCACTTAAAGTCTTCATTCATTTTATTTAGTTTTAAATTTTATTATTTTTAATCTTAAAATAAGAATATATTAGTAAATACATATATTTTTTAATTAATTCGAGTTGATTCGAATCATATTTCGAGCAATGCAGGGCTGACTCGAAATTGGCTCGAAATCAAATTCGAGTCAAATTGAATCTACTCAAATTGAGTCAAATCAATTTTAATCGATTCCGATTCGGCTCAATTTTCGAACGATTTTCGAGTTTCGACTAATATGCTCAGCCCTACTCAAGAGAGTCAAAAATACCCAAATCCTAGCTATGGGGAGAGTTAGGAGGAGGAGAAAGCTAGCGGGAAATTGTGAGACCGCCTTTCTCAGGCACGTTTAGAGTTTTCTATTTCTTTCCTTATTTATTTTGGTTTGACTTGACGATACAAATAGAAGGTGAACATGATATCGAACTTTCACTTCAGGCATGCCATTATTGTTCTAGAACCTTTTGGCTGCCTAATAGAGATTATTATTAATAAATTAGTTTCTTAGAAGAAAATAGTAATTAGTAACTATATTATTTCACTTTCTTGGTTAATCTATGATCATTAGAATTTTTGTGAACCTAAAAACTTATATTTGCTCAAATATAATTTTATCAGTTTTGTGTTTTACTGAACCTGAATTTGTTTTTTTATTCTTGATATTTGAATTGACATTTAATTTCTTCACTATAGTT
Source organism: Platanthera guangdongensis (assembly GCA_039583875.1). NCBI lineage: Eukaryota > Viridiplantae > Streptophyta > Magnoliopsida > Asparagales > Orchidaceae > Platanthera > Platanthera guangdongensis. Next base: position 44,697,628 of record CM077157.1, on the reverse strand, counting down.
TTTATGCTTTTGATTTAGTATTAAATTAAATTTTACATTATTTTTTTCAATTTTGTATATGAACAGTATTTACATTATCTTTAGTTTTCTTGCGGGTCGCCCAATTTTCCTCCGATCCAGAGAATCAGACCGTCTTAGCTCCGAGTCAGACATGATACACAAGCAGTCAAGTAAAAACCAAGTAGAGACATGTGGCTTTTTTAACGCAGAAAATCAGAAAAAGATGAAAAACCACGTGGTCGGGTCAGTGCCGGGCCAAAATCCATTATTTTCCCTTTGTTTACAAATATTTGTGTTCCTCGGAGGGTGACTTGTCACCTCTCCGTTACAAGCTTTAATTAGAGAGAAATGAGAAATAAGCCAAGTCCACAGAGCTTCCACGGTGCGTCCACGAAAATGTCCGCGAGAGCCTTCTCTTTCACCTTCTCCCGAGCTCACTGAAGTGTACAAGTGACCGTTGAGCAGACTAGAGAGTGAGCAGAGCGATTCCCCAGTGAAGGAGCGATCTAAGCCACATGTTCTCTCCGGAAAATCTCAGAGCTCTCTCTAGTCTCTGAAGTTGCTTGTATTTAAATGAAGGTCTGTGAGCTTTTTTATACTCTTTTGGAGGGACGTGCTGATAATTGCGCTTGTTTGAGTCTGGAGTTGGCGAATGACGTCGCTCTGTTTCGATCTTAGATCATCAATTTCTACATAATGACGGACATGCCCCCTGACTTCCGTGGGCTTGGTGGGATCACGACCGGACGGTCGGGATCTGCCCCGCCACTTTAAAACGTGGAAATTCATCCGCGCTGCGTGAATCATGGTCCTGGTCCCGCTGCGCGAATAAAATCCGCGAGAAGTGGCGGATCTAGGAAATTGATAATGAATGTGCACAATTTTTTTAAAAAATAAAATAGCACAAATATTTATTATATCTTTTTAAATTGAAGGAGTATTATTTCCAGAAAATTCTTGAAATATCACTGTAGTGTTAATAAAACATCAAACAGTGATCATGATACTCTTACATAAACTCTGGAATGAGAAAAAATTGAAATAATTTACTAAACATATTAGATTCAACACATAATTTCCTAAACAAAAACCAAAAATTATGAATCAGAGCTATTTCTCTCTCATCTGACCTCCGTTTTTGATGTATAAGTACTCAAAATTAATTGCTCGATGAGAGAAATCCGTCCCCCCTCTGAATCCGCCCCTATTCTCGTCTGCTGAACACCACGTCAAACGAGAGCAAAAGTAAGGTCCGCGCCCCAGATGATACTATTGGTCCGAGACCAATGAGGCGCCAGCAAAGACGTGGCTCATGTATTTTAAACTTCTGACATACACTTTTACACGGAGTCCTCATCAAATCTGGCTTCTCATTGATTTCCCGGATGTTTCTTTTCGTCCGAGTCATGGACGAAATCTTTTTTGGTCAAACAAGGCCTAGACCACGTATCAATCAGAGTTTTCATTGAATACGTTACTAATTAAAGCCTAGTCATCATAAATTAAATCTATAGGATTTTGGCTTTTTCCCTTCGCAGTCAAATATCAATGGCTCACTTCCACGGCCACACCGCTCACCAATAACAGAATAACTGAATCTTAATTTTGATTTACGTGTACGTTTCCAGTTTCTACAAGAATTTATTATTATTATATTATTATTATTACTATCAAGCTGTTGTTGTACGTAAGATAAGGGGGAGAATGGATAGGGGATTATTACTAAAAAATTTCTAATCTTTGGATAATTATCATTTAGTTGCCACATTTGAATGGTAGTGTTGGCTCTAAGTTGGTACTTCAAACACTAGTGTATTAGTCGTCGAGTGCCGGAGGTCCACCCTCGACGACATACATTACCTTGTTCGATCATTTCCCAACTTTAGGTTGCACCACGAAGTAGTCTCTAATTTGAGTAAAAAATAAGGCGTCTATGCATAACACCTTTTGTCGTAGAGAATCAACTGTTCTCGCTTGAGTTTGAATCGTCGGTTGACTTCCCCGATCGACTAGGGTTCGAGCGAATAAGCTAGAAAATAGGAATTCAATATCATATGTATCTTTTGTATGAAAGATGCGACGAGAAAAGTCTTGATGCATATCTATATAAACCTCCCTAGATGAATGAAAATGGATATATACTCCATATTTTCTTTTTTGTCATTCTTGGTCACAATGGCATAAAAGGAGAAGGGGCGACAAATTTCTCAATAGATCGCAGAAACTCATCAACAATTCAACGATAAACTCCTCAGATCTTATAACACAATCATCTGAGGGTGGTCCGTCTCTGCATGCTCTTATGATTTAATAGTGTGTCATCTTTGTTCAACCAAAAAAAAACATATCATAATATGACCACTAGCTCCTCGGCTCCCCTTTTAAATGCCCTTGCATGTCGTTATTCCCATCTTTAATGGGGATGGTCGCGACTATTCAAGTATACAGTTCAAATTATTAATTGAGCTTGTGGACTCTTGCGAATAGTGCAAAAAACCAGGAGTATCTGGAAAATCTCAAGAAGAATGCTCTTGACTTACTACACATGCAAGCATTTTGTAGAAGTTTATTTTGAAAGATTATGGTAGCTGATATCTCTCGAGAAGTAGGTGATACAATACAAATGGATTTTCAAGGGACAAGTAAATGTGTCACCATTAAACTACAAAGTGTTGGAAAAAAACTTTGATACACTAAAAATGCAAGGCATTTAGTCAATTTATGATTTCTTTTGTAACACCCGTACAATTATTTATAGCATTCGAAGTATGGGACAAACTTGAAGATTGAAGATGACAACCTCGAAAGGAAATTGCACTCAGCGAATACGTTGCGTTGGACATTTTTTTCCGAGCTTGTGCCAACCTCGAAAAGAGCGAGGATTGTGTACAACCCCGTATTCTCCCTTGTACACGTTTTTAAGCTTTTTGGAGGTTTTGCACTCTCGATGGCCAATTTTGACTCTAGCTTGGAAATATACTATTAGGGGGAGGAAAAATTGGCCTCCCCCAATGACTCCTTTGTTGGGGGGCGGGTGCGGCAAGTTGGCTAACACCCGCCCCGGCCTGTTGAGTCCGAGGTAGGGGCAGGCGAGACGGTCGGGGGCCGGTCTCGCGCGGGCGGTCAGCTCGCGGGCGAGACAGCCGCGGCCTGGTTCTCGCCCGGGCGGCCTGCTCGCGGGCGAGACGGCCGCGGCCTGGTTCTCGCACGGGCGGCCTGCTCGCGGGCGAGACGACCGCGGCCTGGTTCTCGCCCGGGTGGCCTGCTCGCGGGCGAGACGGCCGCGGCCTGGTTCTCGCCCGGGCGGCCTGCTCGCGGGCGAGACGGCCGGGGGCCGGTCTCGCCCTGGAGGCCTGCTCGCGGGCGAGACGGCCGGGGGCCGGTCTCGCCCTGGCGGCCTGCTCGCGGGCGAGACGGCCGGGTGCCGGTCTCGCCCGGTCGGCCTGCTCGCGGGAGAGATGGCCGGGGGCCGGTCTCGCCCGGGCGGCCTGGTCTCGCCCAAGCGGCCTGCCCGGCGGCCGGGAACCGCCTCGGGTGTTTGGGGCGGGGTGTTGGCGGCGTGCTTTTACCGCTATGCCCCTCGGGGCGGAATTCCCCCTTTACCCCCGACGTGGCTGTTTTCTATTGGCCCAAGGTGTATTGGGCGTAAGGGTATTTTGGTCATTTTGGTTCATGTGTTTTGGAAAACTATAAATAGACCCCCTTGGGTGCCTTTGGAGGGGGATTTTTCCTTGCTTCCTCCTCCCTTAGCTTCTTCTTGGTAGAGTAGAGAGAGCTCCTTCAAGGCACCCTAGCTCGAGCATTGGCTAGGGAGGGGAAGTGCTCAGGTAGCCTTCCGGGTGTGAGGTGAGACCTCCGCGCTAGAGCCGAGGGTCTGTTCCTAGCTTCTTGATCATTTGGTCCGTGACGTTCTCTTGAGTGTAGTAGGTGTGAGGTCACCCCTCTTTTGGGACCCCGAACTCCACAGAGACCAAGTTATTGGTTTCAACACAATGTGTTTCTACTTCGTGATTTGCTGGAAGAAATATATATGCATTTGCCACTGGGTTTTACCTACAAAGGCACAATTCAAAAACCAGTTTGTAAACTTCATAAATCTTTATACGGTTTGAAACAAGCTTCTCGCCAATCATTTATAAAATTTACCTCCATCATTGAGCTTTTCAGTTTTGTTCAATCTAAGAACGATCATTCTATGTTTACCAATAGGGACAATGATGAGTTCACTGCTTTATTAGTGTACGTAGATGATATTGCAGTCATAGGAAATAGTCAGAAAGCTATAGATGAATTCAAGAATTTTTAGAAGCTGAATTTTAAAGTCAAAGATCATTGTGAGTTAATTTTTTTCTTGGGCTTAGAAATCAACAGGGATGAGGATATCATCTATTTGAATTAACAAAAATATGCTTGTGACATACTACAGGAGCTAGAATGAAAAATTGCAAAACAAGTGCTCTTCCCATAAAACAAAATCACAGACTCTGATGATTATGATGGCACAGATCTTACTGATCCAGCCTTCTACAATTAAATTGTAGGAAAGCTTATATATTTGACGGTATAGATATAACACCCCCTATCCGTCAGATAGAATATAGTAGTAGGTCTGGCCGGGGCCCGACGCCATATACCACAGAAAAACCGGGAGGTTACTCAATGGAAACCATCCATCTAAGAATCAACGTCCTACACAAAGTACATTCTAGCGGAAGCAATTTAATAGTTGCAATAAATAGAACCTAGCCAACAACATGAATGTCCACTTCAAAACCCAACGGGAATAACGTACAATACACAAGTATATGGCCTTAAGGCCTTACAATAGTTTACTCAAATTACAATGTTTTCCAAACCTCGGCACGCAGGCCGGTCACACATGAATAATACAAGTAAACATTCAAATTAGGCCTTCGAGGGCCGGCTGATCAGCAACAAGGGCTTTTGCATGCTATTTACCACTTGGCTCCGCAGCACCTGCAAGCAACAATCCACCACACGGTGGCAAACAAAAGCAACGGTCAGCTATGCTAACCAAATTATAACGATCCCGCCCCAAAACTCGGGGCGACGGTGATCCTTCCCTGCACTTTGTTAGCATAATCAAGCAGTATAGTGTAAAAACACTTCATCACAGGAGTGGGCATGGACGACCACACACCCCATGCTCTCAGGGCATATTCATAGTGAACACGATCAAAGTCCGCTGACTCACCACCACCCCCTGGGCGGCAATAACTCGTGAGCATTATGGTCTTTCCGGCCAAAGCCTAAGACCCTCTATCTATGCCAATGGAAAGTGCCACGTACCTTTAGATCTCTTTAATCGAACGACATAGAGCGGGTACGGTTCCGCCTAACCCGTTGCTCACACCGCCCTGTCACCTTAAGACATGGGCGCGGGTCAAACTTCCCCGAGTCCCAATCCGATCACACACTTCACATAACCCAGTTATGTGCAAGTTGGCTCCCAGGCCACCATGTTTGGCAGAATCACGCATCTGCCCAGTTTTCCGGGTGCACCTTGGAGTTAATCCCCAAGGCTCCCTGTTGCAATCTACCGCATAGAAAATCCGAAAAACAATCATCCGCACGGAGTCTTCTCCGGTCATTCATGCAATGCAACATCACCGATCCAGACTAACTTGTCCGGGTAGGCTTCACACATCATGCCTATCTTCGTTTCTCGATTACGGACTCTACATGCTAAACAATGGGGACTATTCATGTCTACCCGAAGGAATGCCTCAAACTCACCGCAAACTCGCGAGAGCGGGCTTCCTATGCAAAGAAAAGAGGACTTCACATGTCCTAGGATGAGAATCGTTACCCTAGCATTCTTCTTTGCGCCATGAAAATCTATGCAGATGAAAAGCACCGCAATGTCCTTGTCTCCGTAGATCCGAAGTCGGCTTGCGATTTGGAGCTCCGAAGCTCCGCCGGCGGCCGGATCTTCCTTCCATCTTCTTCCTTGCTCTCCCCTCTCTCTAGAACTTTAGAAAGATAGTATTTGGATGAAATGAAGGATTCAAAACCCTATACCCGGGTATAACCTAGCAGGAATAGCCCCAAGCCGTTAGATCCCAAAATAAGGAAATGGACGACCACGATTCGGGCTTGAAATCCAAAATTTGGGCTGAACACGGCTTGTGACACTCTTGTGTCCAGGGCCGTGTTCCCCATTCGCCGTCAAAACCGACATGTCCCAAAAAGAACACGGGCACTCAACACGCCCGTGTCAAACTTGACACGCCCGTGTCATACAGTACACGGCCGTGTAGTGTGCCGTGTTACTCCAACCACACAGGACCGAAAACGCCTGAAAGGGACACGGGTACCCGACACGCCCGTGTCGCATTTTGACACGCCCGTGTCTACCCGACACGGCCTGTGTGCTGACCCCGTGTATCACCCCCGCCACGACCCGACTTCATCCCGTGAAGGACATGGCCTGGGACACGCTCGTGTCTCAGGTCGTGTTTGCTGCTCGACGATCGTCGACTCTAAATTCGTCGACCACTGGGCCAGATCGTCGACCTGAGCACAACACACCCCTCGGACATGCCCTTGTCTCAGGCCGTATGACCCCTGCCAAATTCCAAACTTTGCTCGAAATGCCACCCGTCGCTCTTTTGAGTTTCAGGGAATTACAACTCTCTCCCTCTTAAAAATATTTCGTCCTGAAATTACATAAAGGAAAGATTAAAACAAAACTTAAACGGTACCTGAGTGGAATAACTCCGGGTAATCCTCAAGCATGGTCTGCTCTCGCTCCCACGAGAGCTCCTCCCGACCGCAGGTGTCCCAACGGACCTTGACCATCCTGATCTCTTTGTTGCGTAGCCGCTTGACTTCCAAGTCCTCAATGCGTATAGGCTTGACCTTCGTCGTCAATCCATTATTGACCGACACTTAATCGACCGCAATCACTTGTGAAGGATCTTGCACCGCCTTTCGCAACACCGATTTGTGGAATATGTTGTGTAGACCACTTAGCTCTACTGATAGCCTCAATCGATAAGCTGCTTTGTCAATCGGCTCCAGAACCTCAAACGGTCCAAGGTACCTCGGGCTTAGCTTCTTCAAACGCCGCACCCACGAGACACCCTTGAATGGCTTGATCTTCAAGTACACCCTGTCACCGACAGTGAACTACACGTTCCTATGCTTGGCGTTATAGTACTTAGCTTGGCGGTCCTGAGCGATTAGCAATCTCTCTCGAATCGTTCGAACCAACGACGTTGCATCTTCCACCTCTTGTCCCTTGTACAACTTTGACTCACCCGTTTCCAACCAAGACAACGACGTGTGACATCTTCTAGCATAAAGGGCCTCGAAGGGCGCCATTTGAATGCTCGCCTGGTAGCTATTGTTGTACGCAAATTCCACCAAGTATAGGTGGTCTTCCCACTGCTTCCCAAAGTCCAGGACGCATATGCGAAGCATGTCTTCCATTGTCCTATTGACCCTCCCGGTCTGACCATCCATCTACGGATGAAAGGCTGTGCTGAAACTCAGCTTTATTCCCAACATCTGCTGCACCAACCTCCAATCATTGGACGTGAACCGGCCATCTCGATCACTCACGATGTTGTGTGGCACACCGTGAAGCCGTACTATGTTATCCACATATAACTTTGCCAATTTCTCCATAGAATCATCCTTCCTATGCAAAATGAAGTGCGACACCTTCATCAAACGATTCATGACCACCCAGATGGCATCATTTCCTTTCCGCGAGCTTGACAAACCATGCACAAAGTCCATAGTAATATCATCGAACTTCCACTCCGGAATAGGTAAGGACTTCAAAAATCCTCCCGGCTTTTGACACTTCGCCTTCAATAAGGCGCGTGTTTGACACTTCGCCATGTACAATGCCACATCCTTCTTAAGTCCTAGCCACCAGAACAAATTCTTCACATCGCGGTACATCTTCGTGCTCCCCGGGTGAATCGAGTACTTGGTATGATGCGCCTCGTACAATAATTCCACCCGCAAATTGCCCACGTTTGGGACGCATAGACGACCATCTTTCAACAACAATCCATCCTCAACAACGAATTGGGAATTTGACACATCCAAAGCCTCAACCATGATTTGCTTCATGCGGCCATCCATAACCAATGCCTGCCGAACCCGATCAGCCAGGTCACATTGAACTTCCGTCCAGTTCAATAGAGCTTCGGCACTTGTCTGCTTGTCTACGCAAGAGATCTCCAACGCCTCCAACTCCCGAACCAACCGCTCGTCATGGACCGACAGCCAATTTGCTTTATTTGGGGCCCTACGGCTCAACGCGTCCGCAACCGCATTGCCTTTCCCAGGCATATAGTGAATCTTGAATGTGTACTCCCCCAGGAACTCGATCCATTTCCGCTGTCGCATGTTTAGATCTTTCTGATCCAACAAATATTTCAGGCTCTTGTGGTCGGTATAAATATCGACCTTCACCTCATACAAGTAGTTCCTCCACAGCTTCAAGAAAAAAATCACGGCCGCTAACTTCAAGTCATGGACCGGATAATTCCTCTCACGCACTTTCAGCTGTCGCGAGCCATACACTATCACACTTCCATGCTGCAGTAGGACACAACAAAGTCCACTGCCTGAAGCATCGCTGTATATCTCAAAACCTTCGGTTCCACTTGGCGAACTCAGCACAGGCGCCGTGGTTAACCGACTCTTCAGCTCCTCGAAAGCTCGTGCGCACTTCGGCGTCTAAACAAACTTCTGCTCTTCCCTCATCAGAGTCGTGAGGGGTAATGCTATCCGCGAGAAGTTCTACACGAAGCGCCTGTAATAGCCGGCAAGCCCTAGAAAATTCCGGACTTCCGACACCTTAGACAGTACAGGCCACTCTCATATCGCAAAAATCTTCGCCGGATCCACCGCAATTCCCTCTCCACTGACTCTGTGACCAAGGAACGCTACTGAGTACAACCAAAACTCGCATTTGGAGAACTTGACGTACAATTGATTCCTCCTCAGCGTCTCCAACACCAAATTTAGATGCTTAAAGTGATCCTCCTCACTCTGCGAGTACACCAATATGTCGTTGATGAAGACGATCACAAAGTGGTCTAGGTACTCCCTAAAAGTCCTATTCATCAGATCCATGAACACCAACGGCGCATTCGTCAGCCCAAACGGCATTACCGTAAACTCGTAATGCCCGTATCTTGTACTAAAAGCTGTCTTAGGGATATCACTCTCCCTTGTCCTCAGCTGATAATAACCGGACTTGAGGTCCAATTTCGAGTACACCGTTGACCCGACTAACTGATCAAATATATCATCAATAATTGGGATTGGGTACTTGTTCTTCTCCGTTAGCTTGTTCAGTTCTCGGTAATCGATACAAAGTCTCAAACTTCCATCCTTCTTTTTAACAAAAAGAACCGGTGCGCTCCAAGGAGATGAACTTGGACGCACATACCCCTGCTCCAATAACTCTTGAAGTTGAACCTTCAGCTCCGCCATTTCCTTAGCCGCTAGCCGGTACGGAGAACGTGATACAGGTTTCGCACCTGACACTAGCTTGATAGTGAAATCTATCTCCCATTGAGATCGGGATCCAGGAAGATCACCAGGGAACACATCAGGGTACTCAGATACCACTAAAATACTGTCCAAAATAGGCTTAGGCTTTGCAACATCCACTAGCGTAAAGAACAGCTCTGCACCAGCACGAACCGCCTTCACCACCCGAAGAGCAGACATCAAAGTCTTGCTCGACCCTTTCAAGCCTGTAAAGGTCATCTTACGATCTGCCCCCAACTTAACCTCCTTGCAACTGCAATCAATAAAAGCTTGCTGCTCCGAGAGCCAGTCCATGCCAAATATCACGTCGAATTCCACTAGCGGCAATAACGACGCTTGCAAATGGAACTCATGACTCCCAATATGAATCTTTACGCCACAGATTCTATCCGCGCGCATCAAACACCCATTCAGAAACAACACATCTAGTTTGTCCTTCGCCATCGAAGAAGGTACTCCGATGCGCGATATGAATTCTTCGGACAAAAAGAAGTGTGAAGCTCCCGTATCAAATAGTGCTCTTGCCGGATTCTCACAAATCAAAACAAATCCTATACAAGCAGTGGTAAGGTAACACGCGCATAATAAGTATTTAAAAATTAACTTGCTATAAATTTAAACCGTACCTGTCACCACATCCGCTTGCTTAATGGCCTCCTGCTGGCCAAGATTATAGACTCTAGGTTGAGCCGGAGCATAATGGGATGCGGTTGACTCCACCGCCTTGCCCTTTTCCTCATATATTGCTCCCGGCTTCCTCTTGGACTTGGGACGTCCGCTCCAGTAGTCCCGGGCAAAGTGTCCCGGCTTCCCACAAGTAAAACATGCGCTCGGGGTCCGACCCGTAGTCGCCCCAGAAGCACCCGAAGAAGGGGCTGGACACGAAGTCCTAGCCTTCTTAAACCACCTACGGTACGCAGGTTTTGAGTTAGCCGACACCTTGAGCTCAGTCTTCTTATCACCAGAGCTTTCTTTGCTTGCACATTCTTCAAGTCCTTTTCCAAAGACCGGGCCGTATTGACCAGGGTCAAGAAGCCCCGCGTCATAGGCCACAAGAGCAGTAGCCTCAAGTCATCTCTCAAACCTTCATAGAATCGGTTTGTCTTACGCTCCTCATCCGCGAACGTAGAGCTAGCGTACCGACCCAACCGAGTAAATTCGTGGAGATACTCATCCACGCTACTCACTCCTTGTGTCAGCTTCTGGAACTCATTCTCCAATGCTATCCTCTGAGCCGAGGGAAGGTACCTCATCAAGAATAGCCTCGAAAACTCCTCTATCGAGACGTCTGTAAGTTGACTTCCCCTCAAGTGATGTAGCTCCAAACCTTCCCACCACAGCCTAGCATCTCCATACAGCAGGAATGTAGCTATAGTGGTCATCTGTCACTCCTCCATTTTCGTCGCTGTCAAGACTCTCTTCACTCGGGAGAGCCAATCTTCAGCTTGGGATGAGGTTCCCGTCCCCGAGAACACTAGAGGATTGAAGCCCATAACATGTTTGAGCTGCCTTTCAGTTGCTCTCATAGGCACCAAAGGCTCCACCACCACCTGCTCCACCCTTCTTGGTTCATCTGCTTGAAGCGGTACCTGCTCCATCGTAGGAGCGCTGCTGCATTTGTCTTGCAGGCTGCGCGTTGATCATGGCAAACACTGCTTCGGCCACCAATCGTATGATTTCAGCCGAGGGAGATGTTGCAGGCACATCATTTGGTGTGCTACTAGCCTCAGAAACTGGGCGTTCTGACGGCCCTGCACCACTTCTGGTCACCTATAGTTGTACAAAATACCGTTAAGCGGCCAAACAAAATTGCAAAAAGCAATCATAGTAACACGCAGGTTTCTCAAACACGTGTATTTTCATTCCTAAGTAGACATTCATGGGTTCTTTTGATGTTATAACGATGATGCACACACATGTGCTCACCACCCCTTAAAAGAATTCGTCCACGAATTCATTTAAGTTGACCGAAACCAGTAGTCTGATACCAAATTGTAACACCCCCTATCCGTCACATAACATATAGCTGTAGGTCTGGCCGGGACCCGACGCCATATACCACAGACAGACCGAGAGGTTACTCAATGGAAACCATCCATCTAAGAATCAACGTCCTATACAGAGTACATTCTAGCGAGAGCAATTTAATAGTTGCAATAAATAGAACCCAGCCAACAACATGAATGTCCACTACAAAACTCAACGGGAATGACGTACAATACACAAGTACATGACCTCAAGGCCTTACAATAGTTTACTCAAATTACAGTGTTTTCCAAACCTTCGCACGCAGGTCGGTCACACATGAATAATATAAGTAAACATTCAAATTAGGCCTTCGAGGGCTGGCTCAGCAACAAAGACTTTTTGCCCGGTATTTACCACTTTGCTCCGCAGCACCTGCAAGCAACAATCCACCGCATGGTGGCAAACAAAAATAATGGTCAGCTATGTTGAACAAATTATAACGATCCCGCCCCCAAACTTGGTGCGGCGAAGCTCCTTCCCTGCACTTTGTTAGCATAACCAAGCAGTATAGTGTAAAAACACTTCATCACAGATGTTGGCACGCATGGCCACACACCCCGTGCTCTCAGGGCACATTCACGGTGAACACGGTCAAAGTCCGCTGACTCACCACCACCCCCTGGGCGGCAATAACTCATGAGCATTATGGTCTTTCCGGCCAAATCCTAAGACCCTCTATCTATGCAAACGGCAAGCGCCACGTACCTTTTGGCCTCTTTAATCGAACGACATAGAGCGGGTATGGTTCCGCCTAACCCGTTGCTCACACCGCCCTGTCACCTGAAAACATGGGCGCGGGTCAAAATTCCCCGAGTCCCAATCCGATCACTCACTTCACATAACCTGGTTATGTACAAGTTGGCTCCCAGGCCACCATGTTTGACAGAATCACGCATCTGCCCAGTTTTCCGGGTGCACCTTTGAGTTAATCCCCAAGGCTCCCTGTTGCAATCTACTGCGTAGAAAATCCGAAAAACAAACATCCACACAGAGTCTTCTCCGGCCATTCATGCAATGCAACATCACCGATCCAGACTAACTTGTCCGGGTAGGCTTCACACATCATGCCTATGTCCGTTTCTCGATTACGCACTCTACATGCTAAACAACGGGGACTATTCATGTCTACCCGAAGGAACGCCTCAAACTCACCACAAACTCGCGAGAGCGGGCTTCCTATGTAAAGAAAAGAGGACTTCACATGTCCTAGGATGAGAATCGTTACCCTAGCATTCCTCTTTGGCACCATGGAAATCTATGTGGATGAAAAGCACCGCAATGTCCTCGCCTCCGTAGATCCGAAGTCAGCTTGCGATTTGTAGCTCCGAAGCTCCTCCGGCGGTCGGATCTTCCTTCCTTCTTCTTCCTTGCTCTTCCCTCTCTCTAGAACTTTAGAAAGAGATTATTTGGATGAAATGAAGGATTCAAAACCCTATACCCGGGTATAACCTAGCAGGAACTGCACCAAGCCGTTAGATCCCAAAATAAGGAAACGAACGGCCACGATTCGGGCTTAAAATCCAAAATCTGGGCCAAACACGGCTTGTGACACGCCCGTATCCAGGGCCGTGTTCCCCATTCGCCGTCGAAACTGATACGTCCCGAAAAGAACACGGGCACCCAACACCCCCGTATCAAACTTGACATGCCTGTGTCATACAGTACATGGCCGTGTAGTGTGCCGTGTTACTCCAACGACAAAGGACCGAAAACGCCCGAAAGGGACACGGGTACCCGACACGCCCGTGTCGCATTTTGACACGCCCGTGTCTTCCCGACACGGCCCGTGTGCTGACCCCGTGTATCACCCCCGCCACGGCCCGGCTTCATCCCGTGAAGGACACGGCCTGTGACACGCCCGTGTCTCAGGTCTTGTTCGCTGCACGATTCGGGCTTAAATTCCAAACTTGGCTCGAAACGCCTCCCGTCGCTATTTTGAGTTTCGGGGCGTTACAATAGAGGCCTGATCTTACATATTCTGTCCACATTGTAAGCCAATTCACGACTAAACCAAGAACTCCTCGTCTTCATATGACATCTAAAGTATTGAGATATGTGAAAGGAACGTACCTTAGTAAAAGAGTTTTATCCAGTAAATAATAACCTTTGGTTAGAAGCATTTTGTGACGCAGATTGGGCAGTATGCCCAATAACTCAAAGATTAATTTCTGGCTTCTATATCAAACTTGGAGAGGCAATGATTTCATGGGACACTAAAAAGAAAAATACAGTCTCAAAGAGTTCAGCTGAATCTTAATACAGATCAATGACATTTACATGCTGTGAATTAACTTGGATCATCAATTTGGTAGAAGACTTTGGAGTTTCAGGATTAACTCCAATCCCTTTACACTGTGACAACCAAGAAGCTCTGCACATAACATCCAATCCTGTCTATCATGAGCAAACTAAACACAAAGAACTTGAATGTCATTTTGTTCGTGAAAAATTACAAGCACGGATGATTGCTCTAGGCTATGTTTACACCAGAAGATAAATAACAGATTTTTTCACTAAAGCCCTTGGAAAAGTAACCCTACAATCTTTTCTTTCCAATTTGGGCATTTTCAACGAAGTTCAAATGTCAACTTGAAGGGGGGTGTGTTGAAATAGTAATTTGTATTTATTATTTCCTTTTATCGTTTAGTATAATCTTTTATCGTTTAGTAACATCTTTTATCGTTTAGTAGCTGCTGTCATTTTATCTATAAATAGGCCTTTAGATTGTACGGTTCTCTTTAGAGAGAAAAATGAATATGTAATTAGTTTTTCTTAAACACTTCTCAATTCAAGAAACTTTACTTCTCCTTCTTGCTAGCATCTCACTCACATCTTAACAAAACATTTCTGAAAATGATTAGGCCGATCAAGTTTTTTATACTTATTTATGTTGAATTTTCTCACAGTGGTCAGCAAGATAGCCCAAACCAAATTAATATCCTCGGTACTACCCAGTTCACACTTTGATCTAGCGGAAACTCAAGGAACAAGGTTAACACCAACAACCAATGGAAGCACAAGCAGATCTTTTATACATTCCACTTCTTTACAAGGCGAGGTATACGTAGCGAGACATGATTTCGCTAGTACACAAGCTATAACAGAAAGACACAAGCCGGGCAGACAGCAATGGAAACCGCCGAGACCGCCGAAGTCGCCAAGTCCGCCGAACCCGCCCGAGCTGTAGCTGCACCACGCCGAATAGACACGGAGTCCGCCGAAGCCGCGAGGCCGCGCAGACACACTGTTATTCGCCTCCTGCTGATGAACTGAGGAACAGACCGCCTACCCGCCTGAGACCGGCGAACATGTTATTGGAACTGGCAAAGTTGAAGCAGAGAACTGACACGCCGCTGAGCGCCCTGCTGAGACCGCAGAGACAGCACACTTCCAAGTACTTGACCGAAGTCAAAGCCAAACTCCTGGCTCCTTGAAGCTACCCGCGCGACCTGCACACAGCAACAGTTAACTCTGAATCAATCCGCGCGGACAGAAAACTGAGACCGCAGCATCTCACTGAACCCAACTTACTGTTCACTCAGTTACTGTAGATGTGCCGGAGGGTTCTATTTATAGGCGGGGTGAGGAGTGTGGTCACCGCCCTAGAGATAGAGACATCGCCCTAGCCCGCGCGCTAGCAAAACACCGTCCGCCGAGTCCGCAAGATCTTAGCCGGTTCCAAGGATCAACCCGCCAGGAGCAAGGCAACTTTGGGCGAACCCTCATCAGTCCGCCCAGGCTATGCGGACAAGGCATCAGCCCGCAAAGCCTCCAAACACCGCATGACAGCATCCCCCTTCAGTGACTGTCCGCACAACAAGAGGCAGTCCGCATATCACCACAACAACGCCTCCATCCGCCACAAGCCCATGACCAAAGGCAGTCCGCCCGGTCAACAGCGGGCTTGGCGGATACTGCGGACACCCTGGTCTTGTCACAGAGTGTGACCAAGTTCAGAACCACCAAAGGGCCAAACGCGAGTTTGGCGGACATGGCTCCATCCGCCAAACAACCAAGTAACACAGACCGCAGCCCGCAAGCTACTCGCATGCCTGCCCAACACAACGACCATCTGTCGGACTCTACACACAATTCGCCTCAACAATAGCAGTGATGTACTACCACAACTCGGCAAGGCCTCAGCCAAACTCAAAGGCCAGTCCGCAAAAGCGGACACCGCGGACACGCCATACCACAAGCCTCCCGCGGATAGCACCCAATCCGCCGGTAAGCACAAGCTTGCAACACGGCCACTGAGCAAAGTACACCAGTCCGCGAGCCTTTATCCGCTCAGGCCGCTCCTTGGCTAAACCTATTAGCCAACGCCTTATCCGCAGATAACAGACCGCCCTATCCGCAGACTTAATCCGCACAACCCGCTCAGAAGAACAGCCAGCTTCCACTAGACCTATCACTAGGCCGCAGTCCGCCCAGTCCGCCTAGTCCGCCGACGCTGTCCGCCCAGGCCGCCCGGCCTGCCCCATCAACCACTTCCACTTCACAATTTTCAACACTCCCCCTTGAAGTGAGAAGTGGTGATCAAGCCCAGCAAGCTGCGCAACCGCTCAAAGGGCCCCTTCGACAGTGGCTTCGTGAAGATGTCAGCAAGATTGTCTTCACTACGAACATGCCCGACCAACAGAGATCCCTCCAACACCTTCTCCCGTATGAAGTGGTGATCGATCTCAATGTGCTTGGTCCTGGCGTGTCACACTGGATTGTTTACCAGCTTGAGAGCACTCTCATTGTCACCTCGGAGTAAAGTTGGCCCTTGCACGTCTTCATGAACATCCGCTATAAGCCTCCTCAGCCAGATAGCTTCCCGAGCTGCCAAGGCCGAAGACTTATGTTGGAACATGGTTTCACACTCCTTAGGTTTGAGAATATCAACTCCCTGCTTGTATTTGATGAGATTGGTTGTGTGATAGAGTGTGCAGGCTGATAGGTGAAAGGAAATGAGAAGAGCTTCAAAAGGTTACTACCGCCCGGCGACAACCTTATCGCAGCGCGGTAACCATCTCGATCGACGCATATCGGTTCGATGGTCGACAGCCCATTTATCAGCTAAGGAAGGATCGTCGACAATCAAAAGCTACCGCCCGGCGACAGGACGCTACCGCCGGCGGTATCCGGTCGACGTGCATCGAGGGGACGATCGTCGACGATGGTACCTACCGCTCAGGCGATAGTCGTATCGCAGGCGGTAGAATTATTTGGCGAAATGGCGCTATCGCTCTGACTGGGCGCGGTAACCATTACCGCCCGGCGATAGCTCTCTTGAAACGACAGTTTCCTTAATGAGCAGCTATAGTTGCCGTTTCGGGAGACGTGTGGAGACAGCTGGCAGGCGTTACGCGGTAACCATTACCGCCCGGCGATAGCTCTCTTGAAACGGCAGTTTCCTTAATGAGCAGTTATAGTTGCCGTTTCGGGAGACGTGTGGAGACAGCTGGCAGGCGTTACGCGCGAACCTACCGCCCGGCGATAGAGTTATCGCAGGCGGTAGTCTATTTTCTCCAAGACGTATAAAAAGCAGCGCCGTTTCCTCAAGACCTAAGCCTCCAGAGATTATTGACGAAGTGCTCCAGGAATACTAAGTTCGGCCGTCTTCCTACGTCCGTTCTACTCGTCTTCGTCAAAGAAAAAGCAAGGCTTCTTCCTCCCGTTCGAGATCGAAGAACTCCGGTGATCAAGGCTTCGCATCGTCTACGTCTAGCGACCGGGTGCTTTCCATCGAAGATCACAAGCACCGGCCGTAGATCCATCCGGAGAACTTCTCAAGAGGGAGAACCTAAACTTTAACGAATATATTTTGTAATCTCTTTTTGTATCTTTTTCTTCTTCTATTGTTGTAAGTGGTAAGGGAAATCGACCGGGGAAGGTCGTCTGGATCCGGGTTGGATTCCGTGGAAAATCGTCCCGGGATTTGGGGCGTCTAGATCGGGGATCTAGCGGTGCTCTAAGACCCTTCCGGGTGTGGAGGTGAAGAGCGGCTCTAAGACCTTTCGGGGAGAAAGTGAGAGAGCCAACCGGTCCGGGTTTTGGGTCGGTATAGAAAACCCAAGAGTTTTATTCACCGCCTCTGATCTCCGGCGTCATGGAGATCCATGTTGTATGTATTGTGTGTAAACATGTTTTAAATCAATCCTAATTACAAGTGTAACATTGTGTGTGACTAAATGATTCATATGAGATATTGTCTTCATATCATTGCCTCTTATGTGTACTTGTGAATGATAAGTCTAGTTTCACGTGTGTGCGCACAAGCTAATTTGTACAAGAAACGAGTGAATAACGTACCGCAGAACATTGGTTACCCAACGCTCTGCAGTAGTTTCCTATGCTCTGGTTCTGTGGACAAATTAACGCTTAAATTTCAAGAAATGCGTCGAACCTTATTCACCCCCCTCTAAGGTTGGCTACAAGATCCAACAAGTGGTATCAAAGCGAGGTTATTCCAAAACAGGTTTCACCACCGGGAATAATGGCCAACCTCCATCATGGACTGATGAGTGGGGATGAAAAATTATACACCGAAAATGTGTTTGCACCACCTCTCTTTATAGGAGTGAACTATAACGAATGGAGAACTCTAATGAGAAAATTCCTTATGCTAACGGATGTAGAAGTTTGGAACATTACTTGTACCAAGCCCCCTTTTAGCCTAAATAAGCACGACTGTTATTTAAATGCCAAGGCTATGAACAGTTTGTTTTGTGGGCTTAGTCAAGAAATTTTTAAACGCATTCACATGTGTTCCACTGCATATGAGATATGGGAATATCTTGAGTCTACTTATAGTTCTCATCCTGCAGATAATGACTTCGAGCAGTTTCTTATAGATCCAAGTGACGAGTCAAATGGAGATGCACTCTTGGAGGAAGTCAAGACAGACACGTCAAGCAAGAGGGGAGATGAACATCTGTCACTGGACGAGAAGAGCCAAGGGGAAGATGATAAAGGAACCTTGTGTTCAAATCTTGCCTCGTCCAAGAGCGCTGTAAGAAACTCAAACTCTCTCCGTGTATACAAGTCTGTTTATACACTGAATATGCTGAATATGAATAGGCGTAGACTTAAGAAACTGAAAAATATTAATTCAAAACTACGCTTGGAAAATAACCTTTTAAAAGCAAATGTTAGTGTAGAATCTTCCACTGTCGTGCCTAGTTCTCCTGTATACTCTTTAGAGGACAACTCTACACTTTGTATAAATTGTGAGAAGTTAAAAGAGAAACGTGAGGAGGAAGAGAAAGAGTGCATTTCTCTAAGAGAACAAAATGAGAAACTGTTTCTAGAAAACTTAGCGTCAAAGGGGGAGTGTGCTAAGTGTGTGGACTATAGAGTTGAAATCACTGAGATGAGTGAGGTCTTCGAAGAATATAGAAATAAGTATGAAGCCCACATTAACTCAATAGTCGCAATACTCAAGAATAGCACAACTGCCTACACCAAAGCGAGAACAAATCTCAAACAGAGAAATGAAGATTTGGAAACGAAAATCAACGTGCTTAAGGAAATTTTAAAGAAAAATTCTCAACACATAAACGTGCAATATCAAGAAAAATCCAAACGCACGTTGAACACAAGCTCACTCACGTCAGTTAGGAAAATCAAAGGGAGCAGTAAACTTCAAGCCAACGCGAGTGAAAACCTCAAATATGAAAATCATATCCACTGGCGAAAACCAACTACTCCATTTACAAAACCAATTGAACGCAGATATCCTTCAAAAAGTCTTTATGCTATGAGTCAGTATGGTAACAAGAAGTATTTCATGTCAGAAAGTAATCTCAACATGATTAATTCACAAAGACAATTGTGCCCAACCAAAATCTCTCACGTAAGGACTCCTAGACATCCAAAAGAGAATCTGCAACATAAGAAAAACATCAAACCAAGGTATGAATGGAGACCAGTCACGCGACGTAGCACGCCCAGTCCGACGGACCGGGCGAACCCTCCTTCACCGGGTTCAACTGTATCACAACATCGTTGGGTTCCCAAAAGGAAAGTCATTTTCGGCTCCTTCTGGATACCCAAACCTCTCAACTCCTAAGTATGTCCCGTTAGTGAAGTAGAATGACACACTTGATCACGTCATGACTATCTCCTACTTCACATCGTACGTCTGATTTAGTTGTGCGGGACTCAAAGAGCTTAGGAGCAAATTAATACTGATCAAAATCCACTTTTCATGCATAATCAAGTGATAACAAAATAGAGATTAAATCGCCCACTTCTTAAGCGAACCCCTTACGAGCTCTACTTTGATAGAAAACCCTCCGTCTCGTACTTTAGAGTTTTTGGGTGCCCATGCTATATTCTGAACACTAAGGATCTCTTAGGAAAATTCGACGAAAAATCCGATCTAGGTATATTCTTAGGATATTCTAGCAAAAGTCGAGCCTATAGGATTTATAATAAGAGAACCTTAGTGGTTGAAGAATCGGCTCATGTGCATTTTGATGAGAGTCCACCATCTAGTGAGCCTAGGTTGTCCGAAGAAGAGGTTGAGGAGAGTGTTCCGGTTGAGAGTAACGAGGAGAGTGAGTCGCACGCATATGTGCCTCCTAAGGATCTAACGTTTACGAAACAACATCCTCGTGATCTAGTTATTGGAGAACCATCCCATGGAGTTAGAACTCGATCTGCTTTTCATGAGGCGTTCTCCAACTTATGCTTTCTATCGGATATTGAGCCCAAAAACGTGTCCGAGGCTCTTCAAGATGAATCATGGTTCCTTGCCATGAATGAGGAATTGAGCCAATTCGAGCGTAGCAAAGTTTGGATTCTAGTTGATCGTCCGGACAACCATCCCGTGATTGGTTTAAAGTGGGTGTTCAAGAATAAACTTGATGGTGAGTCTAGGATCACGAGAAATAAAGCTCGGTTGGTAGCACAAGGATATTCACAAATTGAGGGTGTGGATTTTGAGGAGTCTTTTGCACCGGTTGCTCGTCTTGAGTCCATTCGAATGTTTTTGGCATTCGCAAGCCATAAGAAAATAAAGTTGTTTCAAATGGACGTTAAGAGCGCATTTTTAAATGGTTATATAAAAGAAGAAGTGTATGTCGAGCAACCACCCGGTTTCCTAAATGCCGCCCACCCTCATCATGTGTACAGATTAGTAAAGGCCTTGTATGGATTGAAACAAGCGCCCCGTGCTTGGTATGATAGGCTAACTACGTTCCTCTTAGATCATGGGTTCAAGATGGGTAGTGCGGACACAACTCTCTTTGTTCAAGCCAAAAATTCGGATCTCGTTATCCTCCAAATTTACGTTGACGATATTATTTTTGGAGCGACTAATGAGAAGTTGGTTGAAGAGATTGTGAGTTTAATGAAATCTGAATTTGAAATGAGCCTTGTGGGAGAACTCAATTATTTTTTAGGATTTCAAATTTCTCAACGACCAGACGGAATTTTCATAAATCAATCCAAATATATAAAAGATATGCTTGTACGTTTTGGTTTTGAATCTTTAAAACAAGTCAAAACTCCGATGAGTGCGTCCCTTAAATTAGGAAAAGACGAGAGTGGAATCTCTGTGGATCAAACAATGTTTCGGGGCATGATTGGATCTCTGTTATACTTGAGTGCGTCACGGCCCGATATCACGTTTGCGGTAGGTATGTGTGCCCGTTTTCAAGCTGACCCTAGGGAGTCTCACTTTAAAGCGGTAAAACATATTTTTCGCTATCTCCGTGGCACGCAACACCTCGGGTTGTGGTACCCTCACTCGGATGATTTTACCCTTCATGGATATTCTGACTCCGATTATGCCGGTTGCTCTCTTGACCGCAAGAGCACTAGCGGTACTTGTCATTTTTTAGGCCCGGCACTTGTCTCGTGGTCGAGTCGTAAGCAAAACTCGGTGGCTCTTTCGACCGCCGAAGCCGAGTATATCGCCTTAGGAAGTTGCTGTGCACAGGCACTTTGGATGTCGCAAACTTTAGAAGACTTTGGTCTTTCTTTTCGCAACATTACACTTAGGTGCGACAACAAGAGTGCGATAGACTTAACGTATAATCCGGTGCATCACTCTCGGTCCAAACACATAGACGTTCGACATCACTTTATTCGCGACCACATTAAGAAAAAGAATGTGAGTGTCGTCTTTATTGGGACCGATGATCAACTCGCGGACATTCTTACTAAACCGCTTCCGGATGCTCGTTTTTCGCTTCTACGACTCGAACTTGGGATTCTTGATTTATCGTCCTAATTTTTGTTATATTTTTTCTTGTGTTTGTAGTTTTTTTTTTTTTGTTTCATGTTTGTTCTGTTCAAAGTTGTAACACCAAATACAAAAAGAAAAACAAAAAAAAAAACATATGTACTGTTCGTTTTTTTTTTCTGCTCGTGTTGTTTTTGGTTGTTCCCTGGTTGTGGCTAAAATTGTTTTCAAAAATTCAAAAAAAAAAAAACTGACTAGTTGGTTTGGGGCTCATATGACCGAGTCGTGGTATATTTTCAAGTATATACAATGTTTGCTAATCTTTTTGTCAATTTGTACGGCACATTGGTATCCTGTCATGATGAGCGAAGTTAAATGTTTGTCTAGCTATTGAGTGCGAAAATTAATGTGGGTGTACGTTGTCTATGCCTCTAAGTATGTGTGAGGATTTATTTACGATAATGATTACACCTCTCACACACTACTTGATCATACACTCAACCTGAGATAATAAGCTGACATGCTATAAATCGTGACACTAACTTTAACATCTCTGATATATCTTGAACAATCAATGTCATGAAATCAAATTGCGCGTGTCTATGCTAATTAAATTTTTGGGCCAAAACTAGAAAGGCATATGTCCAATGTAAACAAGTTAAAGTGGATCTACCTATGTGGGTAGATTTCGATTGACTTGGGGTCTTGTTCTGCTTTGATTATGTATAAAGTTGATGGCCTAACTCCAAAATAAAATGATGGCCATCAAATCCCGCTTACAGACCCCCCAAGCACTACTCATCCCTCCTGATAAGTCTTCATAAGCGTTGTGAGGGTGAGCACCTTGGATTAAAAAGTCGTTTCGATCTTGTGCATGGACTACACTTTATGATTTGTGCCCTTGATTTAATTTCTTTATGCCGCACTATGTCATGTGACGTGATTTTTCACTATATCTCTTTGGTGTTAGCATCGTTAGTTTGCTTGATATAAAACATGCCTGCCTGATATCTCTATTGAATGTTTTGTCTCTTGGTGCTACACGTGCACATGTCATTATCTTATTTAAATCTTCCGCGCATAAGAATTGGACCTCAACTACATTCGATGCTTTTCGCACAATACGTACTGACACATTTTTTTTCTCTCATGACGATATTTGTGTTTGCCTATTTTTCTCTCTATTTATCTAAACCCTGCAAACATTCATGTCATACTTGATGTGTGCTATGTCTCGTGCATATAGTCCATTTTCTTCACTCTGATTTGCGTTTGCTCCTGATTTTGACCCTGTTTTACAACTCTCTGATTTCAAGTGCTTTGTAGGTCTATATTACGTTATCTCTCGCCTACAATTTTCATCCTCCTTGGTCGGTTGGCCTCGCCCATTCTTTTGATATTATCAAAGGGGGAGAAGGTATTGGAGGTAGTGTTCATGATAGGGGGAGCGTATTGAGGTGTGTGTGTGCTCATAGATAGGGGGAGCGTCCCACCGATAGGGGGAGTATGTAGTAGGATAGAACAGGATTGAACGGGATCGATATAGGTGTGTATTGATATAGGTGTGTATCTCTACTTTATACTGTTCTACGTTGCTACATACATCTATTCTGGCACTCTATCTACTTGATTTTGGTTTATCATGAACGGGATTGATATTATCAAAAGGGGGAGTTTGTTGGAACATGGTTTCACACTCCTTAGGTTTGAGAATATCAACTCTCTACTTTATACTGTTCTACGTTGCTACATACATCTATTCTGGCACTCTATCTACTTGATTTTGGTTTATCATGAACGGGATTGATATTATCAAAAGGGGGAGTTTGTTGGAACATGGTTTCACACTCCTTAGGTTTGAGAATATCAACTCCCTGCTTGTATTTGATGAGATTGGTTGTGTGATAGAGTGTGCAGGCTGATAGGTGAAAGGAAAGGAGAAGAGCTTCAAAAGGTTACTACCGCCCGGCGACAACCTTATCGCAGCGCGGTAACCATCTCGATCGACGCATATCGGTTCGATGGTCGACAGCCCATTTATCAGCTAAGGAAGGATCGTCGACAATCAAAAGCTACCGCCCGGCGACAGGACGCTACCGCCGGCGGTATCCGGTCGACGTGCATCGAGGGGACGATCGTCGACGATGGTACCTACCGCTCAGGCGATAGTCGTATCGCAGGCGGTAGAATTATTTGGCGAAATGGCGCTATCGCTCTGACTGGGCGCGGTAACCATTACCGCCCGACGATAGCTCTCTTGAAACGACAGTTTCCTTAATGAGCAGCTATAGTTGCCGTTTCGGGAGACGTGTGGAGACAGCTGGCAGGCGTTACGCGGTAACCATTACCGCCCGGCGATAGCTCTCTTGAAACGACAGTTTCCTTAATGAGCAGTTATAGTTGCCGTTTCGGGAGACGTGTGGAGACAGCTGGCAGGCGTTACGCGCGAACCTACCGCCCGGCGATAGAGTTATCGCAGGCGGTAGTCTATTTTCTCCAAGACGTATAAAAAGCAGCGCCGTTTCCTCAAGACCTAAGCCTCCAGAGATTATTGACGAAGTGCTCCAGGAATACTAAGTTCGGCCGTCTTCCTACGTCCGTTCTACTCGTCTTCTTCAAAGAAAAAGCAAGGCTTCTTCCTCCCGTTCGAGATCGAAGAACTCCGGTGATCAAGGCTTCGCATCGTCTACGTCTAGCGACCGGGTGCTTTCCATCGAAGATCACAAGCACCGGCCGTAGATCCATCCGGAGAACTTCTCAAGAGGGAGAACCTAAACTTTAACGAATATATTTTGTAATCTCTTTTTGTATCTTTTTCTTCTTCTATTGTTGTAAGTGGTAAGGGAAATCGACCGGGGAAGGTCGTCGGGATCCGGGTTGGATTCCATGGAAAATCGTCCCGGGATTTGGGGCGTCTAAATCGGGGATCTAGCGGTGCTCTAAGACCCTTCCGGGTGTGGAGGTGAAGAGCGGCTCTAAGACCTTTCGGGGAGAAAGTGAGAGAGCCAACCGGTCCGGGTTTTGGGTCGGTATAGAAAACCCAAGAGTTTTATTCACCGCCTCTGATCTCCAGCGTCATGGAGATCCATGTTGTATGTATTGTGTGTAAACATGTTTTAAATCAATCCTAATTACAAGTGTAACATTGTGTGTGACTAAATGATTCATATGAGATATTGTCTTCATATCACTGCCTCTTATGTGTACTTGTGAATGATAAGTCTAGTTTCACGTGTGTGCGCACAAGCTAATTTGTACAAGAAACGAGTGAATAACGTACCGCAGAACATTGGTTACCCAACGCTCTGCAGTAGTTTCCTATGCTCTGGTTCTGTGGACAAATTAACGCTTAAATTTCAAGAAATGCGTCGAACCTTATTCACCCCCCCCTCTAAGGTTGGCTACAAGATCCAACAACTTATACTCTGCCTCCGTAGTTGAGACTGACACCGAGTCCTGCTTCTTGCTACACCACGAGATGCTAGCTGAGCCGCAAGTGAACACATAACCTGAAGTTGACCTCCGATCATCCAAATCACTGCCATAGTCAGCATCTGTATACCCAAGCAAGGCAAAATCTGAGTCCCTTCTATAGAGAAGTCTCATATCAGAAGTTGACTTGACATACTTCAAGATGTGCTTTGCCGCCACTAGATGAGACTTTCTTGGTTCAGTCATAAACCGACTTACTCGGCCAACAACGTAAGCAATGTCTGGCCTTGTAATCGTCAGGTAGATCAAGCTCCCAACAAGAGCCCTGAACACCAAGGGGTCAGGAAGAATCCTTCCCTCATCTCGCCGAAGCTTCAGCCCATGTTCCAGTGGAGTAGAGCAACTCTTTCCTTCGCCCATGCCGAACCGCTTCACAATGCGATCTACATATCCTCTTTGGCAAATGAGTATACCGCACTTCTTCCTCTCCACTTCAATACCGAGAAAGTGATGAAGCTCTCCCAAGTCTTTCATCTCGAAGCATATAGCAAGCTCAGCCCTGAGCCTTGCTACTTCCCCCTCCGAATTCCCTATGATGATCATGTCATCCACATATAGTAGGACCAAGACTTGAAGCTCCCCCTTCTTCTTGACGAACAAGCTAGAATCTGAGTTGGACGTAAGATAACTGCAGAACTGTAAGTATTCTGCTATCTTCCCATACCAAGCTCTAGGGGCTTGCTTCAACCCATAGAGGGCCTTCCTGAGCTTGCAGACATAGCCCGGATGATCTTCAGAAATAAATCTAAGTGGCTGATCCATGAAGATGTCCTTATCAATTTTTCCATAAAGAAAGACATTCTTTACATCAAGCTGCCACATCCTCCATCCCTTGTTAGCAGCCAAGGCGATCACCACTCTAACTGAAATCATCTTTGCAACCGGACTAAATGTCTCCTCATAGTCGTCTCCATACTGCTGTGAGAATCCTCGAGCAACCAAACGAGCTTTGAACCTATCAATGCTCCCATCAGCCTTCTTCTTCAACTTATACACCCACTTGCAAGTAACTGGAGTAATGTCATCATCCTTGGGCACAATGTCCCAGGTTTCATTCTTCTTGAGAGCAGCTATCTCCTCCTTCATGGCATCTTCCCACTCCTTAACTTCAGTGGCCTCGTTGAAGTTTGCAGGCTCTCGCTCATCCAAAGGACCTGCAAAGAAGCAGGAGACAAAGCTCACTGCATTCCCATCACAGCACCGAGCCGGTGGCTTAATGACCCTATTTGATCTCCGAAGGGTCGGCTCCTTGCTCACTGCTTCCGTTGCTTCTTCGGGCTCAACTCCTACTTGGGGCAAGCTTTGAGCAGTGCTCCACCTGCTTCCTGAGCCAGAAGGCTCAGCCTCGGAGTTAGAAGCAACAGGAGCTGCTGGTGAAACAACAAGCTCCTCTTCCAAGCCTTCAGCAGCCACCAACGGTTCTTCATCAACCTTGCTACTTCCGGTTAGCTCAACCGAGCCACCTCCATACGACGTCAGCTCGTCAAAGACAACGTCTCTTGATACAATGAACTTCTTCGCCGCAGGGTCCATGCATTTCCATCCTTTCTTCCGCTCATCGTAGCCAACAAAGACAAGCTTCCTTGCCTTTGCATCCAGCTTAGTCCGTGAAGCATCCGGGACATACACATAGCAAGTTGAACCGAATACCCTAAGGTGTCCCACACTCGGCTTCTCCTTCAGCAACAAATCAAAAGGAGTCTTCATGTTGATCGGGCTGAGCGGCATTTTGTTGATGACATAAGAAGCACAATACATCCCCTCCGCCCAAAAGGACCTTGGAATGTCTTTCGCATGAAGCCATCATTTGCAGATCTCTATCAGATGACGGATCTTCCACTCCACTACTCCATTTTGTTGTGGAGTGTGAGCACAAGTGAGCTCTCGTTGCATCCCGTGCTTCCTGCAGAAGTTAGAAAACTCGGAGGAGATAAACTCACCACCGTTGTCAGTTCTAAGCTTCTTGATACGCAAGCCAAGCCGGCCTTCCACCAACTCCTTGAACTCCACAAACAACCGGAAAGCTTCTGACTTCTCCTTCAAGAAGTAAACCCAAGTATACCTTGAGTAGTCATCAATCAAGACAAGCATGTATCTGCTTCCACCAAGGCTGGCAGTGACCGTTGGTCCCATCAGGTCGCCATGAAAGCACTCCAATGGTTGCTTGCTCCTTGTTTGTGATTTATCAAACGGAAGGCGATGTGTCTTACCGTATTGACACCCCGCGCAAACATGCCCATCACCAAAGGAGGATAACGTAGGCAGACCTCTCACCAAACTTCTACTAGCCATCGCCTTTAGCTTGTCAATGCCTACAAGCCCCAACCTTTCATGTCAGATAGCAGCGCTATCATTGGCTCTCATTCGATCAACATAAGAATTGGTTGCAAGAACAAATAAGTTCTTAACCCTCCTTCCTACATGAGCAACATCAGCCTTAACCGCTGATACGTTGCGAAGGAACCTCACGTCTGTTGGCCCAAACAGAACGCGATACCCAGCGTCCACCGCATTGGTCACCGAGAAGAGGTTCTTCTTCATGCCCGGTACGTGATACACACTCCTTAATGTGAGTGGCCCCTGATCACTACCCAAAGACACAACCCCCTCTTTATCTACTGCATAAACAGTATTATCAACAGTGATAATAGCTTCATTACCTGAGTATGCTTGCATGGAGGAGAACTTTAATTTGTCTCCGGTGAGGTGATGACCACACCCGGAGTCCACGATCCACTCGCCGTTGAAGTCCTCAGCAGACAAGGCACGAACACAAGTGCCCGTCATGAAGGCTGCGCCCCATTCTGTTTCCTCACTCCTAGAGCAAGCTTCCTCCTTTCATGCAGCATGCCCAGGCTGCAGTTTGACCTTGCAGTCCTGCTTGAAGTGCCCTCGCTGATGACACTGGTAACACTTCAAGTTCTTCTTCCAGTCCTTAGGAGCATTGCTCCTCTCCGGCTGATAAGACATTGAAGGCTCCTTCTCACCAGTGACCTGCTCCTTCTTATTCTTCCCTTCCCATCCTTTCTTATTGCCTGAGAAGAGAGCTTCACTGCCTTCCTAATTGATATTAACTCCAGTCATCTGCCTTGCCAAGCTCTCCTGTGATGCAAGCAGGTTCTCAAGCTCCAGCAGAGATGGCTGAGTAGCCCAACCTTGAACAGATGTCACAAAGGCCACATACTCCTTCCGCAAGCCGCGGATTATGTGCCTTTTCATCTTAGCCTCAAAGATAGGCTCATCAGGATCAAGTGCCGACAGCTCAGCACACAAGCTCTTCATCTTCAAGAAGTACTTCGAGATGGAAAGGTCTCCTTGAGTTGTTCTAGCCAACTCCTTCTCCAGGAACTGAAGTCGCGCCACATTCTTCCTATTGAATAACTCATCAATGGTTGTCCAAATATCAGCAGCCGACTCACATCCAATGATGTGATCAAACAGTTCTGGTGACACGACCCTCTTGAGAATAAACTCCGCCTTAGCATTCGTTTTTCTCCAGAGCCTAACCTGCTCAGCAGTACCAAACGCAGCAGTAACTTCCCGTCTGTCGTCACCACCGACGACCTCCCATAGCTCCTCACCCAGAAGATAACTCTTCATGCATGACTTCCACTTCTTGAAGTTAGTCGGCGTTAAGAGTTCAATGCCAAGACCTCTTGCATAACTTCCTTCCATTGCAACAACTGTTGGTTAGCAACCTTTCAGAAGCTCCGAGCAACAACACAGGTTGATCACCACTCAAGCACAAAGTAACAACACTGGTTGACCACCGCTCACGCAACTGAACCTGGCTCTGATACCATGTTGAATTTTCTCAAAGTGGTGAAAGAAAATTTTTGTCGACCTAAATCACCTACAGGGGGGTGAATAGGTGGTTTGTGCGTCTTTTGCGGAATAAAAGATAATTAGAGCACAACACAGAAATATCTACCAATATCACAGACGACACAAGATGTATAGTGGTTCCCCAACCTTGGGTACATCCACTTTCCCTCACCGATCTAGCAATCAACTAGACTCGGCTACTCCACTATCTCGGATCAAAAATCGATCCTACCCTCGGAACAAAGTTCCTACAAACTCGATCCAAACAAAAAGGATCTACACCTCGGAAGATAGCACTTCCTATAAACTCGGAGTGAAAAATTCCTACACTCGGAGAAGATTTCTCCTACAAGAATAAAATGAGGTTTACAAGAATACAAACAGTAAATCACTCAGATCTGGAAGACACGGCTAGGATCTTCTTCTTTTCAACTTTGTAGCACTATCAGAAATCGGTAAAGAAGTTCTCGGCTTCGATCTGGATTTACTCGCTTTTACAGAAATCGAGAGACAATAAGATCAGCGAAGTCGATCTCGATCTGTAACTCTCTTCAGAACAGTCCTCTGAAAGTAGAAGCTTTGGCCGGAGAAGAAGGCGGCGGCGGCGGCTTCCGATTTGCGAAAATCAGAGAGGAGTCGGCTGAAGAATATTTCTCGAAATAGAATGACAAGAAAGCTTGGAGAATACTTAGGGTTTGTCATTTTCTGATAAGACCTTATATAGGAGAGACTAACGGTCATAATCGGTCATAATGATGTACACGTGGACCAATCATGTCGCGTGATTTGAAAAATCCCGTCAGAAAAATGACTTAGCAAAATTTCGGAAAGATTCAGCCAACTACACGAGTAAGTCAATAACTCCTCGAGTAGTTGAATAACTACTCGAGTATATTATGGAGAACATACTCGGGTAAATATATAAAGACTACTCGAGTATATAGAGATCAACTACTCGAGTAAGCAGACAGAACTACTCGAGTAAGTGTAGAGACCTACTCGAGTACATAAAGGATCTACTCGAGTACTGGAGAAGTTACTCGAGTATATTACATGAACTACTCGAGTACATGAAGTACTACTCGAGTGGAATACTTAGAAACATTCTGAAGAGGTCTGCTGGCAACTACTCGAGTAGTTGAACTAAATTACTCGAGAGGAAGTAATCTACTCGAGTAGGTGAAAGTTCTACTCGAGTAAAAGACTTAGAAAAAATTCTGGAGCAGGGAAATGTCAAGGTACAGGAGTGACACATGATCTACTCGAGCAGGTATAATGAACTACTCGAGTATGTTTCTATCTACTCGAGTATGTGAGTATACTTACTCGAGTATATGAGTATACTTACTCGAGTATATGACTTAGAGAAATTTAGATATGGAAACCCTTTAGTACTCGGGTATAAAGAGTAATCTACTCGAGTATATAAGCATGCTACTCGAGTATATGACTTTGTCTACTCGAGTAGGTGACTTAGCTACTCGAGTATATGACTATGTCTACTCGAGTACAAGGTTCCTTTACTCGAGTAAATTATACCAGACTACTCGAGTAGGTGAAAGCTCTACTCGACTAAAACACATAGAAAATTTCTGATGTTGGAAAAGCTGATTCTTCTAGGGTAGCCAACTTCCAATACCTTTCCCATAGTCCAATAGCTTGAATATGAAGTGTATCCTAATAGAGAGACCACACATGAGTCAACACCTTGGAATATGCAATGAGGGATTACATTGCACAGTTCCTGTGTTTGGTGACCCACTGTGAGCTGACATTGGTTTACACTTCCCAGTGAAATTCCTGCAAACATATAACTCAAACCAAACATCAAATACAACTTAATTCATCTTAGTTCTAGGGTGACTTCATCAAATCTGGGTTCATGTGGATGAAATACTCAACAATCTCCCCCTATTTGTTGAAGTCAGAACCCTTTACACTAAGATGAATTATGGACATAAAAGAAACTAAGAAAGAAAATGTGAGCAGGTAAGCAAAGGATAATGAAAAAGATAATTAGATAGTAATGAAGAATTGTATATATATGAGTTTCCAAAAATATCAAGTCTACAACTGGTTATTTCAATCTCTCAACATCTTTTAGGTTTATGCTTGAGAGTGCCGCTTATCCATCTTTTCCTGCTGTCTTCTTAGATAGCTGAATGGCTTTGGAAATATTTAGGAGGCCTTGGAGGAGCAGCATGGTTATTTCTCCCAAATTCTCTGTCATGGATCTTCCTTTTTAGCATTGACTTCTCATATAACTCCCATTCCTGGGAACTGTAGTGCATGTTTCTGTTCTCATTGTGATCCATGACCAACCTGAGTGTTTCCAAAATGAGAGACTTTGAAGTTGGAGACCAGGCTTCAGCATGTTCAAGGGCCTTAGAAGGAGCAGTCCTGCTAGCGGAGGGACCTTCACCATATTTCCTTTTCTTCTTGTGGATTCTGATCTCTGGAGGGGCTTGAAGGAATATATCAGCAGGATCGTCTTCTTCGCAGCCTGGAACATAAGTGTCTGGAGGAGCAACTGAGTCTCCAGGCCTGGGAGAGAAGGTAGGTTGTTGAGGAACAGCTGGGGCAGTGACATCTATGGCTAGAGGATTGAGATGATGGGGAATGATGTTTGGGTCAACTGCAAGATCTGGCAAGATCTGATTGTGCATCCAGACAGCAGTGTCATATGTGTGAAATTTGACACTCTGTATCTGGGCAAGCACATCATCATGAATGGTCTTCACATGAGCTTCCCATACACCTGTCTTTTGAGCAGTAGATTTTTCTACCTGTTCTTTGAGTTCTTTTATCAAACCCTCCCCCTTTCTGATTTCAACAGATACTTTCTCTATGGTGTCATCTTTGAAAATGCCAACTTCTTCACAGATCTTCATCTTGTTGGCTTCATTCCTCTTGTCTAGTTCTATCTGATTGTTTGTCAGGGTGATACCTTGTTCCATAACACTGCCCACACTAGTGATAGTATGGTCAAGGGCTTTTCCACCAAGTTGGAACAGGTACTTGAGCTTGTCAGTGTTATGCTGAATTTCAGCAAAACCTCTGCTCATCTCAGTCTCAAGAGCAGTAACCTTGTCAGTGACCACCTTTAGAGAGGTGTCAAAATGATGTCTTTGTTCTTGAAGAAGAATGGTGATGTGTTGCAGCAAATCTGAGGAGGAGGAGACTGTAGCAGCAGCAGTAGAGGGAGCAGCAGTAGGGGTAGGAGGAGTTACCCAAGGAGCTATTTCTTCAATTATTACTGAGCTGAGAGCTCTGGTGGTAGGAGAGAGAGCAATTACTCCTTCTGTATCCTGAGGAAGAGAGAAGTCGAGGTTTCTGAGAGGGGCCTCAGCTGGCTCAGGAGAAGGCTCATCAGAAATAAAAATGGTGTCTGGTTTATCTACTGGAGGAGTTGGAGAAGGTGTTGGAGTTCTGGCTGGAGAATGGGCAGGAGACTGTGCTGGAGACAAGTCCTTGTGATGTTCAGTGGTTGGAGATGGAGGAGATAGAGGAGGAGGGGGAAGCACATCTTCAGTAAGCTCTGCAATCATGGCATCTATGGCAGCAGCTGTGGACAGAAGAGTGTCTGGAGGGACTTGATTTGAAGGAGTGGCTGGACTCTGGGGAGTATGAGGTAGGGATGAAATTTCTAGCTGAGGAGAGGGCTGCCTGACTGGGCTAGAAGGAGCAAGCTCCCCCTCACTTGGTGCACCAGAGGAGCTGGCCACATGATGAGGAGAGGGAGATGGATTCCTGTCCTCTACAGCTGGAACCTCTGAAAGCTTGGCAGCTTGGGCAGGATTCTTGAGCTTGAGATCCCATCTCTGAATTGAGGAGATGGAGACCTTCTTCATGTGGTGAAGTGGAGTCCCTTTGGAGAAGTTGAATACTTTAGGATTTGTGGCATGGAGGAGCAGGGAGATAATTCTGGCGTAGTTGGGGGATTTCATGTTGTCCTTGATTTTATCCAAAATCAGCATACCAAATTGGTACTTCTTGCGGCATACAATTGCTTGCATTATATCAAAGAAATATAAGGGAATTTCTCTGATGGAGTGAGTCTTGCACAGGAGAATCTTGCCAATGATATCAACGAGGAATTTTCCTTCAGCGTTCATGTCTGACCTCTTAATATACTGAGCGTCAGGAGAAATGCCACAGAAGAGTGTTGTTCGGTCAGAATCTTCATCATCCAGATCATCTTCTTCATCAACAATAGGTAAACGGAGAAGTTGAGAGACAGAGGTCTTAGTGAGCTTGAGTTTAAACCCCTTTACTGTAGATTTTAGAACTTTGCCATTTTGTCGAACCTTGAGATTTGAGAAGAATTCTGCAACTTCGGGGAAGAGAACGCGACAGGGTTCTTGGAGAGTGAAGGAGAGGCCGGCGGTGTCGATAAGGATGAGGAGGTTGCGGAAATCATCGGAGAGCTCTGCGATACCCTAGGTGATGAGTTCGGAGCAGACGCCAATCTTGTGAGAAGTCGTCATGGAGGCGAATGACTGGAGGAAATGAGAGAGAGGGCTCTGCAACTTCGGCGGAGGGAAGGAGTCGAATCGGCAGGGTAGGTGAAGAGGCAGAGGGACTCGAGAGATAAAAATGATCTCATGTAGGTTTGAGTTTGCGGAATTTCATATATATATTACTCTTAAATTACTGCTAATTAATTTAAAGAAAGAGGCGGCATATAGCCTTGGGGGGCGAATAGAACAATTTTCAAAATCTGGGTAACAGGACACGAGAGGGAGATAGACTACTCGAGTAGGTAAAGGAGCTACTCGAGTAGGTCGTCAGGAGGTACTCGAGTAGGTCTGCAAAGAATACTCGAGTAGGTAGATGACTTACTCGAGTAGGTAGACAGGAGTTACTTGAGTAGGAGGAGAGAGCTACTCGAGTAGATGGGTGACTTACTCGAGTAGGTAAATGACTTACTCGAGTAGGTCTTTAGATACTCGAGTTGGCACATACTCATACTCGAGTAGGTCAGTACACATACTCGAGTAGGTGCATTCTTAGACTCAAGTAGGTAGAGAAGAGTACTCGAGTATGTCTCAGCTTCTCGAGTTGAATTTTGAAAAAGTTGAGAAGGGAGAGATTTTGCCTAACCCCTTGCAATTACGAGTTTCTTAGTCAGCTAGCCTTCTTTAGTCCTCTTTGTTGAGCATCCCAAGCTCTGTCTTGAAGAACGAGAACTTGGTCTCGTCCAGCGGCTTTGTGAAGATATCTGCAACCTGCCTATCGGTAGGCACATATTGGAGATCTATGTCTCCATGCTCCACATGTTCCCGGATGAAGTGATACCTTAGCTCGATATGCTTTGTCCGGCTGTGGGAAACTGGATTGTTGGCTATTGCAATTGCGCTGAAGGAGTCACAGTACAAGGGAATATCTTTGAACTGCAGGTTGTAGTCCTTGAACTGATTCTTTATCCATAGCAACTGTGCGCAACAACTGCCTGCAGAGATATACTCTGACTCGAACGTTGAGATTGCGACACAGTTCTGCTTCTTGCTACTCCAGTAAATTAGCCTTCTTCCGAAGAATTGGCAAGTCCCTGAGGTGCTTTTCCGGTCGTCTATGCTACCTGCAAAATCTGCATCTGAAAATCAAATTAGTTCGCTGTCATTACTTCTTGGGTACCATAAGCCAAGATTTGGTGTGCCTTTAAGGTATCTCAGGATCCGCTTTGCAGCAGCGTGATGAGATTCCTTAGAGTTCACCTGAAATCTAGCACAGACACATGTTGAGAACATTATGTCAGGCCTACTGGCAGTAAGGTAGAGAAAGGATCCAATTATGCTTTTGTACTTGGTTTCATCAAAATGTTTCCCTTCTTCATCCTTGTCCAGAGACATAGTTGAGCCCATTAGAGTCCTCATAGAGGTTACGTTCTCCATTCTGAATTTCTTAATTAGCTCTTTG
Source organism: Platanthera guangdongensis (assembly GCA_039583875.1). NCBI lineage: Eukaryota > Viridiplantae > Streptophyta > Magnoliopsida > Asparagales > Orchidaceae > Platanthera > Platanthera guangdongensis. The sequence goes on along the minus strand of CM077157.1, from coordinate 44,662,641 downwards.
GTGAATTTGGTCTGTGAGATGAAAATTCCATCTTCAGATTGTTTCACCTGAAGCCCTAAGAAATACTTCAGCTCGCCCATACTGCTCATTTCAAACTTCCCTTGCATAAGTTTTGAGAACTTTTTGCAGAGGTTGTTATCTGTAGAGCCAAAGATAATGTCGTCGACATAGATTTGCACTAGCAAAATCTTGCCTTTTATTTCCCTAAGAAATAATGTCTTGTCTATCTTTCCCCTTGTGAACTTGTTCTCAAGTAGAAAGGTAGACAGCGTTTCATACCAAGCTCTAGGAGCTTGTTTCAGACCATATAGGGTCTTGTGCAGAAAATAGACATGATCGGGAAAGTTAGGATCAACAAAACCTGGAGGTTGTTCCACATACACTTCCTCCTTTATGTTACCATTCAGGAAGGCCGACTTCACGTCCATCTGATAGACGGTGAAGCCTTTGAAGGCTGCATATGCTAGGAACAGCCTTATTGCCTCCAGTCTGGCCACTGGAGCATATGTCTGGTCGAAGTCGATTCCTTCTTCTTGACGATAGCCTTTAGCGACGAGTCTGGCCTTGTTCTTTATGATAGTTCCGTCTTCATCCATCTTGTTCCTGTAGACCCATTTTGTTCCAATGATGTTCTTACCCTTGGGTCTTGGAACCAGCATCCACACATTGCAGCGCTTGAACTGATTTAGCTCTTCTTCCATTACCATTATCCATGATGCGTCTGAGTTTGCTTCCTCAAATTTCTTTGGTTCAACCTGTGAGAGAAAACTCAAATGAAGATTCTCATTAGTTGAACCTCTCCGAGTTCTGACACCATCCCAGGGATCTCCTATGATCTGGTCCATGGGGTGATCCTTCAGATGTCTGAGCTCTAGAGTCCTTGCATCTGGATTATCTTCAAGCACCAGAGTGATTTCTTCATCCTGGATGACTTCTCCATTTTGATCATCAGCCTCTCCAATGGGATTTGGAGTGGTGATCTTAATGAACTTCTCGCCTTTATTTTCGGACGGATCATCCAAGCTAGTTTCTTTCAGCTTTTCACCTGCATCTTCAATGAGCATACTAGACGGATTGTTTTGCAGCAGGCTCGTCTCATCAAATACAACATGTATCTATTCTTCCACCATCAGGGTTTTTCTATTAAAAATCTTATATGCCTTACTATGGCTACTATATCCTACAAAAATACCTTCAAAGCTCTTTTCGCTGAACTTGGTGGTATGATACTTACCATTGTTAAGTACGAAGCATCTACAGCCAAAGATTCTGAGGTAAGAGACTGTTGGTTTCTTGCCTTCCAGAAGTTCGTAAGGTGTCTTATTGTGGTCTTTGTTTATGAGTGCTCGATTTTGCACGTGGAATGCAGTGTTGACGGCCTCAACCCAGAAGTACTCCGGCAGTGAAGCATCACTCAACATGGTCCTGCAGGCCTCTCTGAGTGTTCTGTTCCTTCTCTCAGCCACTCCATTTTGCTATGGAGTGCGAGGAGAGGAAAACTCATGAAAGATACCTAAGCTTTCACAGAATTCTGTCATGGCCCCAGATTTGAATTCTGTTCCGTTGTCACTTCTGATTTTGACTATGGAGCAGTTGTATTCATTCTGGACTTGCCTGACAAAATTGGTAAATATGTCGAAGGTATCTGACTTGTGTTTCAGAAAGAACACCCACGCAAAGCGCGAGTAGTCATCAACAATTACCAATGTATAGTCCTTACCTCCCAAACTTCTAATCTGCATTGGACCAAACAAGTCCATGTGCAATAGATGAAGACATCTGTTAGAGTCTTTGTCAATAATGCTTTTAAAGGTAGCCCTTGTTTGCTTGCCTTTTACGCATGCATGACAGGGTCTGTCTTTGACGCATTTGACATTTGGGACATCACGTACTAAGTTCATTGAAAATAGTTTATTGATGGTTTTGAGATTAATATATGCTAGTCTCTTGTGCCATTGGTCATCAAGAGACGCATTATCTTTTGCCAAAAGACACACTGGTGTAGAGGAATCTATACAGATGAAATTAAAACAGAAAATATTCCTGCTTCGAGTGCCGGATAGAATCGTTTCCATATTGTCAATGGATTTTATCAAGCACTTATCAGCATGAAACTCAACTATGTATCCTTTGTCGCAGAGTTGGCTTATGCTAATGATATTGTGTTCCAATCCTTCAACATAGGCCACATCCGAGAAGGATACATTGCCGTTAGTAATCATACCATAGCCTCTAGTAATTCCACGGTCTGAACCTCCAAAGATGACCTTTGGTCCGTTCACGACTGGAGTAAAGTTCTGAATGAGGCTTCTCATCCCGGTCATACGCCGAGAGCATCCGCTGTCAAAGTACCAGATAGGCATTTTGTTGGCCTTTGGACATCCCTGCAATCACAATCAGTTTGCCTTAGGAACCCAAACACGTTTGGGTCCTGAGTCTCGGGTTAGAGTGCTCCCCCTACGAGTATTAGCATTATGAGCGGTCTTTCTCATATTGCTGACATGAGGGGTTGCAACATTTCTAGAATTGAACCAGCAATTTATGGCGAAGTGACCAACATTGCCACAACACCAATAGTCAAATCTGTTGTACCTTTGCCTCAGGATCTCCTGCTTGACCTTTTGGAACTTTAGTCTAGCAGGGATAACATTCTTGGAGGAAGATGCCTCATGATGATGGCAATCACATGGCTTCTTCTCCTTTATGGGCTTCTCTACAACGGGCTTTGTATTTGGTGCGTTCTTGAAGTTATGCCCATGATTGAAAGGGTCATAGCTCTGAAGAATAACTTCTTCATAAGGTGCCTTAAAGACACTTTCGCCAAAGTTTCGGGGTCGAGCCCATCCTTGATAGCGGGACTTTGGCTCTACATAAGTAGGCCTAGCAAAGTGCCCGTATGATGAGTCAAAATCAAACTCATTTGTTGGAAAGATGACCTTTCTGAATGTGGTTTGATTTTGAGGGGCTTTTCCCTTTTCTTCGGTTGAAGCCTTTTTGGCGGCCTTATTTTTCCGTTGATTCTTGTTTCTCCTAGAGGATTTAATAGGAGCTTCTTCATGGCCTAGTCCAGCTCCCTTGGCCTTTGCTGAGAATTTAGCAACGAATGGAAGAATCGTCTTGAGCTTAGAGAAACTCTCAACAAGTTTCCTTTCAGCCGCAAGTTCGGCTTCCAAACCTTTGATGATCTTCTTCTTCAGGTCAAGGTGCTCAAGAGCCTTGTTATATTCTTCAATAATATTATTGAAGTTTTCCTCGAGGGAGTCCGTCTTTGCGACTTTCTCTCTCAAGTTGCTCTCTTCGGCTTTTAGAGATTTGATCCCTTTAGCCTGAGTCTTCGCGACTCGATGACATTTGTTGTAAGCCATAATTAACTCCTTATACTGGGCTATCAATTCTGACTCATCGTCAGAGGAGCTACTCTCGCAATCATGTTCAGAGACTTCAGACTCTGAGAGAGGGGTGTGAGAGTTTACCTTCTCAGTGAACTGGGGCTCTTGTTCATCATCTGTTTGAGCCATTAGCCCAAAGTAAGCTTCTTCTTCTTCGCTTGACTCTGAAGAGTCGGAGTCGCTAAGAGTCTTGCTCCTTTTGGCTATGAGGCTCTTCTCTTTCCTTTTCCTGTTGTGTGAGGATTTCTTGTCTTCCCTTCTGCCACCATCCTTCTTCTTGTGAGCGCAGTCAGCAATGACGTGACCTGGCTTATTACAACAGTAACAAATGATGTCAATTGAAACGTATTTGTTCTGTTTAGTATTGTACCTTTCGTGGCTGCTTGAGCCTTTTCTTTGTCGATCGTCATCACGACGCGATCTTCTGTATGCAGCATCTTTGCCTTTCCATTGTTTCTTTTTATTTAGAAACTTCTTGAATTGCCTTGAGAGTAAGGAGAACTCTCCTTCAGATAGTTCAGACCCTGAGGTGCTAGGCTCTGATGATTCTTCTTCTTCATCAACTTCTGGAGCTGGAGCGGGGGAGGCAGCCTTAGTCTTTCTGGAGGTGTCTGCCTTCAGAGCGACAGATTTCTCCTTTAGGGCAGACCTGCCCTTCTCTTCTTCAGCTTTTCTTGTATTGATTTGGAGTTCATAAGACATAAGCTTTCCAAAGAGATTTTGCGGGTCCGTTTCAGCTAGATTCCCGAACTCCCTGATGGCGCATACCTTGTTATCCCATTCCTTGGTTAGGGATCTCAAGAATTTGTAGTTCAGTTCTCCGTTGGTGAAGACACGGCCATACACCCTTAGTCCATTTACAATCTTGAAGAAGTTTTCAAAGGTGTCGGCAATTGTTTCCTTGTTCCCTTGTCGGAACGCTTCATATTTTTGATTGAGAAGGGATCTCCGATCATCCCTTACTTCTTCAGTTCCTTCCATCAAGGTGACTAAGGAATTCCACATCTCCTTAGCTGATTGACAGTGAATCAAATTCTGCAGCATCGAGTCATCGACTGCACTTGCTATAATGTTCTTAGCTTTCTTATCGAGAGAGACAAGTGCAATCTCGTCTTTGTCGAGATCCATTAGCTTTTTGGGAACTTTCTTGGTAGGGTCGATAGTGGACACAATCATAGGAACGTAAGGTCCTTCTGCAACGATCATGAAGATCCTTGAATCCACAGCTTCCATGAAAACTTTTATCCTTTCTTTCCACATGGGAAAGTTATTTTTGTTGCACAGTGGAAGCTTGGTGAAATCTTTGCCCTTGTCCATTTTATGGTAGAATCTTTCAGACAACAGATCTGGATCTGATCAAGGTGTTAACCTTTTGACGATTAACCTGGCTCTGATACCAATTGAAAGAAAACTGTTGTCGACCTAAATCACCTAGAGGGGGGTGAATAGGTGGTTTGTGCGTCTTTTGCGGAATAAAAGATAATTAGAGCACAGCACAGAAATATCTACCAATATCACAGACGACACAAGATGTATAGTGGTTCCCCAACCTTGGGTACATCCACTTTCCCTCACCGATCTAGCAATCAACTAGACTCGGCTACTCCACTATCTCGGATCAAAAATCAATCCTACCCTCGGAACAAAGTTCCTATAAACTCGATCCAAACAAAAAGGATCTACACCTCGGAAGATAGCACTTCCTACAAACTCGGAGTGAAAAACTCCTACACTCGGAGAAGATTTCTCCTACAAGAATAAAATGAGGTTTACAAGAATACAAACAGTAAATCACTCAGTTCTGGAAGACACGGCCAGGATCTTCTTCTTTTCAACTTTGTAGCACTATCAGAAATCGATAAAGAAGTTCTCGGCTTCGATCTGGATTTACTCGCTTTTACAGAAATCGATAGAGAATAAGATCAGCGAAGTCGATCTCGATCTGTAACTCTCTTCAGAACGGTCCTCTGAAAGTAGAAGCTTTGGCCGGAGAAGAAGGCAGCGGCGGCTTCCGATTTGCGAAAATCAGAGAGGAGTCGGCTGAAGAATATTTCTCGAAATAGAATGACACGAAAGCTTGGAGAATACTTAGGGTTTGTCATTTTCTGATAAGACCTTATATAGGAGAGACTAACGGTCATAATCGGTCATAATGATGTACACGTGGACCAATCATGTCGCGTGATTTGAAAAATCCTGTCAGAAAAATGACTTAGCAAAATTTCGAAAAGATTCAGCCAACTACACGAGTAAGTCAATAACTACTCGAGTAGTTGAATAACTACTCGAGTATATTATGGAGAACATACTCGGGTAAATATATAAAGACTACTCGAGTATATAGAGATCAACTACTCGAGTAAGCAGACAGAACTACTCGAGTAAGTGTAGAGACCTACTCGAGTACATAAAGGATCTACTCGAGTACTGGAGAAGTTACTCGAGTATATTACATGAACTACTCGAGTACATGAAGTACTACTCAAGTGGAATACTTAGAAAAATTCTGAAGAGGTCTGCTGGCAACTACTCGAGAGGAAGTAATCTACTCGAGTAGGTGAAAGTTCTACTCGAGTAAAAGACTTAGAAAAAATTCTGGAGTAGGGAAATGTCAAGGTACACGAGTGACACATGATCTACTCGAGTAGGTATAATGAACTACTCGAGTATGTTTCTATCTACTCGAGTATGTGAGTATACTTACTCGAGTATATGAGTATACTTACTCGAGTATATGAGTATACTTACTCGAGTATATGACTTAGAGAAATTTAGATGAGGAAACCCTTTAGTACTCGGGTATAAAGAGTAATCTACTCGAGTATATAAGCATGCTACTCGAGTATATGACTTTGTCTACTCGAGTAGGTGACTTAGCTACTCGAGTATATGACTATGTCTACTCGAGTACAAGGTTCCTTTACTCGAGTAAATTATACCCAGACTACTCGAGTAGGTGAAAGCTCTACTCGAGTAAAACACATAGAAAATTTCTGATGTTGGAAAAGCTGATTCTTCTAGGGTAGCCAACATCCAATACCTTTCCCATAGTCCAATACCTTGAATATGAAGTGTATCCCAATAGAGAGACCACACATGAGTCAACACCTTGGAATATGCAATGAGGGATTACATTGCACAGTTCCTGTGTTTGGTGACCCACTGTGAGCTGACATTGGTTTACACTGCCCAGTGAAATTCCTGCAAACATATAGCTCAAACCAAGCATCAAATACAACTTAATTCATCTTAGTTCCATGGTGACTTCATCAAATTTGGGTTCATGTGGATGAAATACCCAACAAGTGGTCAGCAAGATAGCCCAAACTAAGTTAATATCCTCGGTACTACCCAGTTCACACTTTGATCTAGCGGAAACCCAAGGAACAAGGTTAACACCAACAAATAATGGAAGCACAAGCAGATCTTTTATACATTCCACTTCTTTACAAGGCGAGGTATACGTAGCGAGACATGATTTCGCTAGTACACAAGCTATAACAGAAAGAAACAAGCCGGGCGGACAGCAATGGAAACCGCCGAGACTGCCGAAGTCGCCAAGTCCGCCGAACCCGCCCGAGCTGTAGCTGCACCACGCCGAATAGACACGGAGTCCGCCAAAGCCGCGAGGCCGCACAGACACACTGTTATTCGCCTCCTGCTGATGAACTGAGGAACAGACCGCCTACCCGCCTGAGACCGGCGGACAGGTTATTGGAACTGGAAAAGTTGAAGCAGAGAACAGACACGCCGCTGAGCGCCCTGCTGAGACCGCAGAGACCGCACACTTACAAGTACTTGACCGAAGTCAAAGCCAAACTCCTGGCTCCTTGAAGCTACCCGCGCGACCTGCACACAGCAACAGTTAACTCTGAATCAATCCGCGCGGACAGAAAACTGAGACCGCAACACCTCACCGAACCCAACTTACTGTTCACTCAGTTACTGTAGATGTGCCGGGGGGGTTCTATTTATAGGCGGGGTGAGGAGTGTGGTCACCGCCCTAGAGATAGAGACACCGCCCTAGCCCGCGCGCTAGCAAAACACCGTCCGCCGAGTTCTCAAGAAATTAGCCGGTTCCAAGGATCAACCCTCCAGGAGCAAGGCAACTTTGGGCGAACCCTCATCAGTCCGCCCTGGCTATGCGGACAAGGCATCAGCCCGCAAAGCCTCCAAACACCACAGGACAGCATCCCCCTTCAGTGACTGTCCGCACAACAAGAGGCAGTCCGCATATCACCACAGCAACGCCTCCATCCGCCACAATCCCACGACCAAAGGCAGTCCGCCCTGTGAACAGCGGGCTTGGCGGATACTGCGGACACCCTGGTCTTGTCACAGAGTGTGACCTAGTCCAGAACCACTAAAGGGCCAAACGCGAGTTTGGCGGACATGGCTCCGTCCGCCAAACAACCAAGCAACACAGACCGCAGTCCACAAGCTACTCGCATGCCTGCCCAATGCAACGGCCATCTGTCGGACTCCACACATAGTCCGCCTCAGCAACAGCAGTGCTGTACTACCAGAGCTCTGCAAGGCCTCAGCCAAACTCAAAGGCCAGTCCGCAAAAGCGGACACCGCGGACACGCCAGACCACAAGCCTCCCGCAGATAACACCCAATCCGCCGGTAAGCACAAGCTTGCAACACGGCCACTGAGCAAAGTACACCAGTCCGCGAGCCTTTATCCGCTCAGGCCGATCCTTGGCTAAACCTATTAGCCAACGCCTTATCCGCAGATAACAGACCGCCCAGTCCGCCTAGTCCGCCGACGCTGTCCGCCCAGGCCGCCCGGCCTGCCCCATCAACCACTTCCACTTCACAATTTTCAACAATTTACACATAGAACATAGTCACTCGTTACTGGTATGTCAATAGTGATTTCTTCGATAATATGAGTAATGATAAGAACACATTTACTATTTCAAAATCTTCCCGGGAATTTGAAAAAATATGTCAATACATGAAAAAGACATTATTTCACTGATTAATTTGAGTGGAGATAGAAAATATACTCACAATGGGTTCTTAGAGCTTTTGCAAAAATGAAAGTGCGGAATAGTTATCGGGATACTTCTAGTAGAAAATCAACATTTCTGCTTCAACTTCTTCTAAAATTACAAAACATAGCAATAATCATGGCGCATATAAAAAATAAAATAGTACCGGAAAATTTTGGTACTCCTCGCTATCACAACTTGTGGGATAACACAGCCTCAAAAGACTCACTAGCAGTCTTCTTACTAGGAGGCTTCACATCCTCACATAGGGTCTTTGTTTATGAGAATTAAGAACCTCACTGAGCCTTTTCTAGTTGGAGGCCCAATAACTCATTAAATCTTTTTTCTAGGAGACCCTAAACAATCGTCTAGAGTCTTCTTACCATGAGACATGACAACTTATTTAGATTATTTGAAGGCAGATCATGTAACCCTTTTATAATTGTTGAAAGTTTAGTAAAAAGAAACTATTACTGAGGTGGTGATTTTAGGTGTGTTAAGAAGAAGATAGGCAAAGTTTATGGATTAGGGTTTTAGAATATTAGAGACATGAGGAGAGAGAAAAGCTACTCATTTCTATCACAACGAGTCCATATATAGCTATCCTTTTCTAAATATGAGAAAGGTAGAGATGTAGAGATTCATCATCTTACTTTACTTTATTTTCCTTCTTTGACATCTTCCTTTCCCGCACCTTCCTTCTCATTCACCTTCTCTTTCTTTTTTTGATGACTATAGTTTAATTTAGGAAGAGGTCTTCTTCATGTATCGAATTACAATTCAATGTGCTTTGATTTAGATTGCTCTGAGATGCAACTTGAGTATATTTCTTCGTCAAACTTGTAATTTAATTTGAATTGCAAATTCTCACTTAGAAGATAGAACAATGCCTTCTAGTCAGGGGTAGATACAAGAAGTTTGACCAGGTGATAACTTCTCAAAAAAACGTTATCTAGGTCCTTAATTTTAATCTTTTTGATTAATATATTTGATAAATACGAGTTAAAATATATTAAATAAAGAATAATTTAGTTTTTGATTAATTTGTTTTTGATGTAGGAATTTCAAAATATCCACCTAGAGGTGTCCAGGGTTGAGCTTATTTGAAGTTCAAGAAGAAAGTTGCAAAAGAGTTGTAATAATTTAATTGCAGTTTGAAGTATTTTTTAGTAATGCAGGAAATATGTTACAACATATTTTACAGTGCATAAATTATGTTACAACATATCCGCGGGAACATATTTTTCAAATACGAAAATACTCAAATTTGGATAGTTTCAACACCAAGGAGATACCTCTATTCAACATTTAAAACATTCCTTTAGAGGATGGAAGATAAAAAAGGAGATGAATAGAGAGATATAAGGATCTTTTTACAATCTTTTTCATTCACTCATCAATATTCAAGAGAGGAGAACTAGGGTTTGCAAGAGAAGGAAGAGCCGCATGAATCTTCATCAAAGAGGGATTTTGCGCGCGTTTGAGTGGAATTTCCTATAGCATTTAAATCTCTAAACATAATGTCTTATAAAATCTCTCTAATTTTATGGTGGATTTCTCAAATCATGAACTAATTCTCTAGGTTTTGTATTTTGAGAGTACTTTATTTTATTTTGATGTGATCTTTATTTTTATTTTTGTTTATGAAATCTATGGTGTGATTTTTTTATTGAGTTTTTGATCTTGATGGTAAAACTTTTGGATTATATTTTCATCCTATTCTTCGCTTCGAGATTCGAGAAATGAGACGCGCGGGTCTATGAACAAAAAATAGTTTACTTTACTTTGTTTAGAGATTGGAGAGAGGAGAGACATAAGTATATCATCAACTCAATATAATGTAGAAGAGAGAAAGAGAATTCACATGTATGTTAGCAACTTTGATTATTATTATTTGAAAGAAATAGTGCCTAACCACCTAGAGGGGGGTGAATAGGTGAACTTTAATTTTTTAAATTTTAGGCAGAAACACTTGAACAAATAACCCTGTATATGCAAATGTCTATAGCAATTCAGCACAGCTAGCTCAGCAATCACAGAAATAAACAAACACAGAGTGCACATAGATTTTTATAGTGGTTCCCCAAGGTCTGGGTACATCACTTCCCCCCTTCGCCTATCTAGTAGTGTACTAGATTCGGCCTAACTTCAGCACTTATCCTCAGATCCTCAGATCTTACAACTCAGAACCCCAAATAGGTTCCTACAACTCAAAGTGACCCCCACTCCTACAACTCAAGCACAAAGCCCTACCACTCAGTGTTCAACAAGACCTACACTCAGAGAATAAAGTCTCCGACAACTCAGGCACAAGGCCCTACCTCAGTCTTCAACAAGACCTACACTCAGAGCACACAGTCTCCTACACTCAGCCTTTATATAATAGGCTGACAACTCAGATCTATACAAGATCATACAGAAATTTGATAATAAAAAGTGATTAACCACAACTCTGAAAGAGAGAGATGAGTTGACTGGCTTCTTGATGAGTTCTTGGAAGAACTTGGCAGAGATCAACCTCCCTTGGCTTTCTTCAAAACTTCTTGAATTAGAACACAGTAGGGTTGAATCTCCTGTAAAGATGATCTTCAATCAACTTCTGTCTTGAGATTCAGATCTCAATCTGAATCTTACTTTCCAGCCTGGTTCAGCAGCTGTTCTTCTTAGAAGGAGCTCTCTCTCTCCAACTTCTTAGATCTTCTGTCTTGATCTTCTCTAGTTTTAATCTTCTGATTGATTACTTCACTTATTGTCTTACTCTGTTAAAAGAATAAGCCTTTATATAAGCCTTCTCCATGGTGACCGACTGATCCGGTTTCTAACAAACTCCTGACAGCTCTGACAGTTGCAGTTGACCGGTTGAAATGACAGCTGTCAAATCATCCAGTCACTTCTTGAAATCTCTGTCACTGTCCGAAAGTGTCGAGACAGATAGTCATTATGTGTCGACACAAATAGACTATGTGTCGACACAAGTAGACTAAGTGTCGACACTAGACTTGATGGTGTCGACACAACTCCTTGTGTTGTGGTAACAGCTTCTCGACACTGCTTCTTCAGAATGTGTCGACACTGATTCTGTGTGTCGACACAAGCCTTCTGCTGAATGTGTCGACACTGGTTGAGTGTGTCGACACAAGTAATTCTTCTTTAATACTTTGTTGAATTCTGCTGTGTCGACACAACTCCTTTGTGTCGACACATGCCTTCTTGTGTTGAAACTTGCTGAGTGTCGACACATCTCCTTTATGTCGACACATGTACTTTAACTTTGTTGAAGTTTGCTGAGTGTCGACACAACTTCCTGGTGTCGACACATTTGATGTCGACAAAGTTTCTTTGAGTGTCGACACTGCCTCTAAGTGTCGACACAGATTATGTTGACAATTCTTCACAGTGTGTCGATACTGCCTGTATGTGTTGTCACTTCTCCTATGGTGTCGACTCTGCCATTCCTGGTGTTGACACAATTACTCCAAGTGTCGACACAGCTTCTCTAGGTGTCGACACAAGCCTTCATAAGTGTCGACACTTCACCTCTGGGTGTCGACACATGGACTTAGAAACTTTTATGCTTTTCCTGCAATTACTTAACCTGCACAAATAAACTCAAAGCACATCAAATACACCTTGATGTATATCATTGAGTAGGGTGAGGCTTCTTCAAATCTGGTACACATTTTCCAATGTACCCAACAATCTCCCCCTATCTGGAGAATTCATAACCCTTAGTCAATGATATACACCATACATAACAAATACTTAATATGATGTATAACAGTATTATATGACATGGTAAATACTAAACATGTATAAACAAAATATGTATAAACAATTATCTCATAATAACAATGTAATAGATTGAACATTAAACATTGTTTTTACAACTTCCAAAAGTTTTATTAATCAAAAGTTTACATGGAGTTCAATGAAAATGATTACACAGTGTAAACTTAAGAAAATTCTATCCAATGGCAGCTCTGGCTCCTTGATAACAATGCCCTTTCCAGATTGAATCTTTGCTTGAACTGGAGCTTCATTGTCATCAGCAGACTTCTTTCCCTTAAGATCTTTCTTTTTCTGTTCTTCAGCCCTTATCTTCTGTCTCTCAAAGTAATGATAAGCCTTAGGGAAATACTTGTTAGACTCCTGTGCATTAGGAGGTAGCTTCCCTAGTTTAGCCTTTCTTCTATATTGAACTATGGCCTCTTGCCAAGCCTCATGTTTTTTCCATTCCTGGTCAGAATATCATTTGCCCCTCTCTAGGAAATTATCCTTTGCAGTATTCCAAGCAGTCAATATGATATTCCTAAAGGTTGGGCTCCATTGCTTAAAGTCTGCCCTTAATTCAGCCTGCTCTCTGAACCTCTTCTTAGATAATTGAGCTTCTTGCTCTTTTAATAATATCTCTTGCTCTTTTAGTACTGCCTCTGGCACAGGCTGTACTACTTTCTCAAGAATAACATTCTGATTACCCTCAGGAGGACTATACATTGATTGTACCTCCTAATGTATCATGTCAAAATCTGCAGGAGGGTAGATCACCTGAGCTACTTCAGCTTATTCTCCTCCAAAATATGCAGGATTTATCACAGATTCTGCAACAGTATCATCATCACATAAAAGTGGATATCCAAGGGTAGCTCTGATGCTGTTTGAAATCCATTTTGCATGGTCAGAGCCTGCTTTAACTAATACCCTCTCCCCCTTTATGACTTCTCTTTCAATATGATCCCTAAGATCATCCTTCTGAAACCTTATTTGAGCATTCAAATAGTTAACTCCATCTTTATAAAAAGGTTTTAACCTTTGGAGATTTTCAGTGATAGCCTTTTGAGAATCTTCAATGACAGTTTTAACAACAGTGAGGCTCTCTTGTAATTGCTTATCAAAGGCTTCTTTAGCAGTAACACTTACAGCAGTTTGGGCAGTAGCTATATTTTTCATTTCACTTACAATAGCATTATGAAAAGCAGTCAGATTATCATTCATTCTAATCTGATTTTCCAGAACATATCCTTGTTTCACTGCCAGGTCATCAATCTGTGTTTTGATCTGCTCTTGGTGTGTAGCCAGATATACCACTACATTGCCTCCCTTGTGGAAGCAATCAGTCATTTCCTTCTTGTTTTGATTCACTTCAAATCTTATAGATTTTATGTCTTGAGCCAGATCAAATTGAAGTGATTTATTTCCTTCATCCATATACTTTTCTAGAGCTCTCCTTTGCTCATCCATCTTGATTTGCAAAGCCACCAACAAAAAACTATAGTCAGCAGTTGGGGCTTGTGGTGGAGCAATGGTTTGCAGTGTTTTCTTGTATGTCTGGCTTCTCCTTCTGAAAACCTGTAACTTTCTTTTCTTGGCTCTAGCAGCCTCTTCATCCTCTAAAGCAGAAGTACTGGCAATGTCTACCCTGTCCTTAGGACTAGGAGGTAAATCCTTCTCAGTCCTTGGTAGCTCCTCAGCATTCCTTTACTCCTCAGTCTCTTTTCTTGCAGTTTCCTCTACATTCTCCCACTCAATATTAGCTGGCTCCCCCTCAACATCGGCTTTCTCTCCCTCTAAATCTGTCTGTAAAAGATCAGGGAACAACTCTTCTAGTGTAAACTCATGTTGAGGTTTTACAGGAGAATCTCTTATCTCAGGAGCAACTGATTCCACTTTATCAGCAATAGATGTGTCCTCCATGATAACATCTTGTGGTTGACTATGTAACTGTGTATGCTGATCAACATCAAGTAATGATTCAGTCAAAACTTCATCCTCAATTTTGAAATTTAATTGATTAACTTCAGTGATTACCTCTAGAATTATTTGGGTAGCCCTTTCACTATCTAATTGAGTTGGCTCATCCCCATGTAGAGGCTCCCCTGGAGTGGATCCAGGTGAATAGGGCTAGCTGATGGTAGCTCCCCCTGCCTCTGGGCATCTTCTTGTCTTGATGGTGACTGTCCAACATTGCCATCCTCTCCATCATCAGAACTGAAAACCACTTGTTCTTCTGAGCTACTTGAGGATTCAGGAGCCACAATGACTTTCTTCTTCTTCTTATTCTGAGGTGTTTCCTTTTCAGGAGTTGGCATTTCCTTTGTTAACACTCTATCCTACCTGGAGATAATCCTAAGATCCATTTTCCTCATATGGTTTATCTTAGAACCTGCTGCTTGATTCATCACTTCAGGGATACTTCCAGCTAAGTATAAACACAGAATCCTACCCAGATTGGGCTTCTTCAGACTTTCCTTTATCTTATCAAACAGTACTACTGACCAATCAATTTTAAGTTGGAAAATTATCCTTGTCATTAAACTGAACATGTGAGCTGATATCCTATCATGCCCACCAGGCTTGCTCAGTATCACCTTGCCGACTATTTCAGATAAAAACTTTCCTTGGACATTCATGCCTTTCCTATTAAAGACTGATCCAATCTTCAAGCTTTAATCAAGTCCACACCATGTCAGTGCCTCCCTTATCTTTGAAGCTGGTACATCTTCGTCTTCTTTAGTTCTAGGGAGATGTAGAATCTTTCTGAGACTTTTCTGGGTAATCTTAACTCTTGCCCCATGAACTTTGGACTTAATCTTGAGTCCAGATTCATCAAGTGTAGCTACACTAATGAATTCAAGGACCTCCTTCTTCCAGATCTTGATTGGTTCTGAAACAAGATACTCCAACCCAGTCTCTGCAACTAGGGTTACCACACCTTGGATTTCTGGTTCCGCATCATCAAAGGCGTGTCGCACGAGCTCATAACCTTCATTGATGTTCTCTTCTAGCTTGGGCGCCATTAGGGTTTGAAGAAATTTTGAATTTAGAGAAGAGAGATGTCGACACACAAGTTTAGTCTCGAAACTTTGGTGAGCGTGTCGACAAACAATGGTGAAAACCTATTTATACCTTTCTAGAATCGAAGGTGAAAAGGCGCATCAAAATACTTGAAATGTGTCGACACTGTGGAAAAGTGTCGACACTTACTTCTAATGTCTCGACAACCATGTGTCGACCCAAATATAGTCGACAGAATATATGTGTCGACACTTATATATCTCAGCTCGACGATTAGTCGAGACTCTACTTGACGAATTCTGTGAAAATCCTAAGTATCGACAACACCCTGGATGTGTCGACACCTACTCTGGATGTGTCGACACTAATTTTCTGAAGTGTCGACACTAATTTTCTGAAGTGTCGACACTTACTGTCTAGATGTTGTCGACACCACTTCTATATGTCGACACAGACAACTCTGTGTGTCGACACCATTTTACTTAGCCAATTTTTTAAACTATTCTAAGTTTATCATTCCTAATTCAATTTTAAACTTATTGAATTTGGTTTCATCTAGGGGCTTAGTAAACATATCAGCTAACTGATTATCTGTCTTAACATACTCTAGGGAAATGTCTCCTTTTTCTACATATTCTCTAAGAAAATGGTACTTAATTTCTATGTGCTTAGTCCTACTATGGGAGACAAGATTATTTATAATAGAAATGACACTTGTAGAATCACAAAATAAAAGTGTTCTACTTACTTGAATACCATAATCTTCTAGCTGGTGTTAAATCCATAGAAGTTGTGCACAACAGCTTCCTGCAGCCACATACTCTGACTCAGCTGTGGAGATGGCCACACTGGTCTGCTTCTTACTGCTCCATGACACCAGCCTTCCACCAAGAAAATGACAGGTTCCTGTGGTACTCTTCCTATCTTCGTTGCAGCCTGCAAAATCTGCATCTGAATAACCTGTCAGTACAAAATCTCCATTCCTAGGGTACCAAAGGCTTAGATAAGGTGTGCCCTTAAGATATCTCAATATCCTTTTGACTGCTGTCAGATGAGATTCTTTAGGGCAAGCTTGGTACCTTGCACAGACACATGTAGCATACATGATATCTGGTCTACTAGCAGTCAAATATAGTAGGGAGCCAACTATCCCTCTATATAAAGTCTCATCTATAGGTTTCCCTGCATCATCTTTGCATAGAGACATGCTTGACCCCATAGGAGTTTTCATGGTAGTGGATGATTCCATACCATACTTCTTTATCAACTCTAGGGTGAACTTAGACTGACATATGGATAATCCATCTTCAGTCTGTCTAACTTGGAGACCCAAGAAGAACTTAAGTTCCCCCATACAGCTCATTTCAAATTGTCCTTGCATAAGTTTTGCAAACTTTCTACAAAGTCTATTTTTTGTAGACTCAAATATTATGTCATCTACATATATTTGGACTAAGATAATCTTGCCTCTGGATTCCCTAAGGAATAGAGTCTTATCTATTTTCCCCCTTGAGAATTTGTTCTCAATGAGGAAACTAGACAGAGTTTCATACCAAGCCCTAGGGGCTTGTTTTAACCCATACAAAGCCTTCCTAAGTCTATATACATAATCAGGTTTAAGAGAATCAACAAAACTTGATGGCTGCTCTACATAGACTTCTTCCTTCAGATTTCCATTCAGAAAAGCTGACTTAACATCCATTTGATATACCTTGAACCCTTGGTATGTTTCATAGGCAAGGAACATCCTTATTGCCTCCAGTCTTGCTACTGGAGCAAAGGTTTGATCAAAATCAATACCTTCTTTCTGCCTATATCCCTTTACAACAAGTCTAGCTTTATTCTTTATGATGATTCCATTTTCATCCAACTTGTTCTTAAAGATTCACTTAGTTCCAATAATGTTGTGATCCTTGGGTTTAGGTAGTAGCTCCCAGACCTTGCATCTTCTGAATTGATTCAGCTCCTCTTGCATGGCCTCAATCCAATGAGGGTCTAGGATTGCTTCTTCAAATTTCTTTGGCTCTACTTGGGATAGGAAACTGTAGTAAAGCACTGTACTCAGATTCCTGCTCCTTGTTTGCACTCCTTGTCTGGGATCTGCAATTATTTGATTGGCTGGATGATCCTTTAAGTGTCTATTTGCTGGAGGTAGCCTGTCTTCAGGTTGTACACCTTCATTCTCTTCATTTAGTTACATCTCTTGGTCTTCTTCAGCATCAGGAGTATCTTGTACTCCCCCTGGACAGCAGCCACCATCTTCCACTTGCTGACTTGCAGTAGAACCTTCTGCAATGGTAAGCTTGTCCATCTTCCCAGTTACACCTGTAGAGCTGCAGACACTACTTGGCAATTCATTGTTAATGAGCCTTGCTTCATCAAAAACTACATGTACAGACTCTTCTACAACTTGAGTAATCAAGTTGTAGACCCTATAAGCCTTACTATTGTTGATGTACCCAACAAAGATCCCCTCTTGGGATTTGGCGGCAAACTTGGTTAGATAAGACTTACCATTGTTAAGTATATAACACTTGCAACCAAAGATCCTGAAATAGGATAAATTTGGTTTTCTGCCTTTCACAATCTCATATGGGGGTCTTCTTGTGGCTCTTGGTGATAGTAGCCCTATTGATCACATGACAAGCAATATTTACTGCCTCAGCCCAGAAATATTCTGGGAGAGAAGTGTCACTCAATAGAGTTCTACCAGCCTCTATCAAGGTTCTATTTTTTCTCTCAGCAATACCATTTTGCTGAGGTGTTCTTGGTGAGGAAAATTCCTGAAAAATTCCAAATTCTTCACACAGTTTTGTCATACGTTTAGATTGAAATTTAGTACCGTGGTCACTTTTGATTTTGACCACTGTACTGTCCAATTCATTCTGAATTTGTTTAACAAAACTATACAAGATACTTGGAGTTTCAGATTTTTGCCTTAGGAAGAACACCCATGAATACTTTGAATAGTCATCTACTACCACAAATGTGTAGACCTTCCTACCTAGACTGTGAACTGGCATAGGACTAAAAAGATCCATATGCAAGAAGTATAAATACCTCACAGAATCCTTGTTCTCAAGGCTATGAAAGGTGGATTTGGTCTGCTTGCCTTTTTGACAAGCTGAGCATATCCCATCCTTTATACACTTAACTTGAGAACCTTTCCTCACTAACTCTTTGCTGAAGAGTTGACCAATTGTCTTATAGTTAAGATGAGCCAGTCTCTCGTGCCATTTAACACAGTGTGAGACTTTCTCATCAGCTACAAGACAAATATGAGAAACATTGTTCTCACATACAAAGTCAAGACAATAGACATTTCTCTTCCTATATCCTGTCAGAATGATCTTTTGATCACTTAACCTTCTGATATGACAACCATCCTTGACAAATGAGATGTCATATCCTAAATCACTCAGCTGACTTATGCTAATGAGGTTATGTTTCAAACCCTTTACATAAGCCACTTGAGTAATTGTAATCAGGTTACTAGAAATGTTACTAAAGCCTTTGATAATTCCTTTTTCTAAACCACCAAAGGTAACTTTAGGGCCATCCTTGATAGGTATATAGTCCTTCAGCAACCCCCTAGTTCCAGTCATGTGCCTGGAACATCCACTGTCCAAGTACCATATAGGGGCATGACCACTTGGACTCACCTGCAAAACAGATTACTTAACCTTAGAACCCAAATAACTCTTGTGTCCTTGGTGCAGGTTAGTTTGACTTTTAACAAAACTACCTATAGTTCTTCTAGCAGGCAGTTTGCTACTCTCCTTGACACATGAATTGTGCCAACAATCTATGGCAAAGTGGCCTATCTTACCACAACACCAGCACTCAAACCTGTTGTACCTTTGTTTAGGTATAACCCTGACTGAATTGTCTACTGCAGGCTTTTTGTTTAGTACTGGGGCTTTGCCCTTAGATTTGGACCTAGCTGTCCTGGCAGGTTTTGTAAACCCCAATCCAGTCTTACGCTTTTGAGGTACAAACTCATCTATCAAAGGTAAAACTGATTTTGGTTTAGAAAAACTTGCTACAATCTCTCTTTCCTTCTGAAGTCTAGCCTACAGATTTCTAATTTGATCATTCTTAAATGTAATAGTACCCATATGAATAACTGTAATGTTCTTCAGCCTGGCTATTTCATTCAGTTTCTGATCAAACAACTTTTCTGAATCAGCAGCAGCCAATTTAAGACTAGCAATCTCCTTTGCCTGAGTTTTGGCCAAGGTTTTGCTTTTCTTCAAGGCCTGCAACAAGTCCCTATATTCATCAATTAACTGATGAATATCACCTTCAGATTCAGACCAACCCACATCACTTGATGCAGATGTATCTGATTCTGACTCAGTATAAGAAATTGAACTAGAAGAACAACTTTGTACCTTACTTGGTCCAGGCTGATCCTGGATTTTGTCTCCTTCAGATAAAGCCATCAGCCCTTTGCACTGATTGTCCTCATGCTCATAAATTGAATTCATTAGCTGCATGAACTCATCTTCTTCCTCTTCAGCAAACAAGCCAATATAGGCTTCAGCTTCTGATTCTGTTTCAGATGATGACTGATCAGTCAGACTCTTGTCTTTCTTAGCAACAAAGGACTTTTCCTTTTTGCCCTAAAACTGAGTCTTCTTTTTGTCAGTTGACTCCTTCCTCTTTTCTGGACAGTCAGCTACTATATGTCCCTGTCTATTGCAGCAATAACACATAATTTTTGATGATGTAGCTTTGTTTGACTTGGATCTGCTTCTGTCATTCCTTGATGACTTTCTTTTCTGATAGTAGTCCTCTTTTGTCTGAGAAGTGGTAGGCTTAGACCTCCACTGCTTCTTCTTCAGAAACTTTTGAAAATGCCTAGTGAAAGCTGCAAAGTCTTCATCACTTTTACTGCTATCTGAATTCTTGCTATCTGAATTTTCTGTCACAGCCTCAGCAACTATTTGAGGTGGAGATGTTGACTTGCTTCTATACTTCCTAGTGGCTTCAGTCTTGAAGGCCACAGCTCTTTCCTTGTGCTCCACTCTAGTAGTCTTCTCTTCCTCCTTTCTTGCTAATAATTGCATCTCATAAGATAACAGTTTTCCAAACAATGTTGGAGGAGGTATGTCAGCTAGTTTGGCCACTTCCCTAATGGCACAAATCTTGGTGTCCCAGTCTTTAGTCAGGGATCTTAAGAACTTATCATTCAGCTCATAGTTGCTGAATTCTCTTCCATAGAACATCAATTCATTGACTATCCTATAGAACTTCTTGTAACATTCAGTAATGCTATCAGACTTTCCTTGTCTGAAGCTTTCATATTCCTGATTTAACAAAGACTTCCTGTCTTGTCTTACTTCTTCTGATCCCTCCATGTAAACTATTAATGTTTCCCACATTTCTTTAGAGGTTTTACAATGTATTAAGTTCTGAAATGTTGCATCATCAATTGCACTAACAATAATATTCTAGGCCCTCTTGTCAATAGTGGCCAGAATTATTTCAACTTTAGTCATTTCAGAAAAGTCCTTGGGAGTTTTCTGATTTGCATCTAGAATGGATATCTTCATTGGCACATTGGCACATATGATTCAACAAGACCTACACTCAGAGAATAAAGTCTCCTACAACTCAGGCACAAGGCCCTACCTCAGTCTTCAATAAGTCCTACACTCAGAGCACACAGTCTCCTACACTCAGCCTTTATAAAATAGGCTTACAGCTCAGATATATACAAGATCCTACAGAAATTTGATAATAAAAAGTGATTAACCACAACTCTGAAAGAGAGAGATGAGTTGACTGGCTTCTTGATGAGTTCTTAGAAGAACTTGCCAGAGATCAACCTCCCTTGGCTTTCTTCAAAGCTTCTTGAATTAGAACACAGTAGGGTTGAATCTCCTGTGAAGGTGATCTTCAATCAACTTCTATCTTGAGATTCAGATCTCAATCTAAATCTTACTTTCCAGCCTGGTTCAGCAGCTGTTCTTCTTATAAGGAGTTCTCTCTCTCCAACTTCTTAGATCTTCTGTCTTGATCTTCTCTAGTTTTAATCTTTTGATTGATTACTTCACTTATTGTCTTACTCTGTTGAAAGAATAAGCCTTTATATAAGCCTTCTCCATGGTGATCGGCTGATCCGATTTCTAACGAACTCCTGACAGCTCTGACAGTTGCAGTTGACCGGTTGAAATGGCAGCTGTCAAATCATCCAGTCACTTCTTGAAATCTCTGTCACTGTCTGAAAGTGTCGAGACAGATAGTCATTATGTGTCGACACAAATAGACTAAGTGTCGACACAAGTAGACTAAGTGTCGACACTAGTCTTGATGGTGTCGACACAACTCCTTGTGTTGTGGTAACAGCTTCTCGACACTGCTTCTTCAGAATGTGTCGACACTGATTCTGTGTGTCGACACAAGCCTTCTGCTGAATGTGTCGACACTGGTTGAGTGTGTCGACACAAGTACTTCTTCTTTAATACTTTGTTGAATTCTGCTGTGTGTCGACACAACTCCTTTGTGTCGACACATGCCTTCTTGTGTTGAAACTTGCTGAGTGTCGACACATCTCTTTTGTGTCGACACATGTACTTTAACTTTGTTGAAGTTTGCTGAGTGTCGACACCACGTCCTGGTGTCGACACATTTGATGTCAACAAAGTTTCTTTGAGTGTCGACACTGCCTCTAAGTGTCGACACAGATTATGTTGACAATTCTTCACATTGTGTCGACACTGCCTGCATGTGTTGTCACTTCTCCTCTGGTGTCGACTCTGCCATTCCTGGTGTTGACACAATTACTCCAAGTGTCGACACAGCTTCTCTAG
Source organism: Platanthera guangdongensis (assembly GCA_039583875.1). Taxonomy (NCBI): domain Eukaryota; kingdom Viridiplantae; phylum Streptophyta; class Magnoliopsida; order Asparagales; family Orchidaceae; genus Platanthera; species Platanthera guangdongensis. The sequence goes on along the minus strand of CM077157.1, from coordinate 44,640,643 downwards.
GTGTCGACACAAGCCTTCATAAGTGTCGACAATTCACCTCTGGGTGTCGACACATGGACTTAGAAACTTTTATGCTTTTTCTGCAATTACTTAACCTGCACAAATAAACTCAAAGCACATCAAATACACCTTGATGTATATCATTGAGTAGGGTGAGGATTCTTCAAATCTAGTACACATTTTCCAATGTACCCAACATTATTATTATTATTAGTTTCTCCTAAGTTAGAGTTGACAAGAGAACAAGTGATATAGTGATTTCCGATATCGAGAGATACGAATCTCTGCCCTAAAATCATTACAGGAGAGCGCACGAAGTTTTCTCATAAATATCTTTTATTGATCCATCATAATAGACTTAGGAAATCAAAATATTAGATAGTTTTTTCATCACTTGATAAAAGTAATTTTAGGAAGTCGTTGTTAGTTTTTCTTAGAATTTTAACTTAGTCTCAAAATCTTTTAAATTAATTCGCTTGGATTTAAAAAAAATGTTAGCTGGTATTTGCGAGCGTTAAATTAATCATCACTTAGTGGGAACTATCTTTATTCCTTTTATATTACTTGATTCGACATGTGCACTTGCTTTAATATGTAATCTATTTCGAGCGTATCACCAGGGGTGTCCAATCAAAAGGCGAAGATTTTTTTATGATCAATGCGTATACCAAAATTTGCGCATGTAAGATGTCATAATTTGATGACAAAAAATTGTTTATTATTATAACTTATCTATTTAGAGACATCTAAACTCTACCTTTAATCAACTTATAAATCATATGAAATATTGCGTGATACTGACCTGATCTTGCTTGCAGTATACATAATATTAACTTTTCAATAATTTGAGATGTGTGAATATAAAAAGTATCAACAATTCTAATTTGATTTATTTGTTCATGTGCTCGGGTTAAATGTTGGTGTGAAAAAGTAAATAAATCTAAAAAAATATATTAGTTGCAATGAAAATATTTAAGATGACATCCTTGCTACAAAGTATGAGTTGTAATAAAAGTGTAGTGTTATCATTAGTATTTAAACATTCGACTGTCCTCATTACCATAATCATTCATCAACACCACTAAGAGCATATAAATGTTTCTCCTCGAAGTAAAAGTACTCCGTATTAAAATAAACACAAAAAATGTGTGGACGCGTGCTTGCCCATGACGTTTAAGAAGTTTGAGAAACTCGTAGTCAAAATTAATTGGCTCTCATCTCATATACTTTTACGGTGTAATACAAGAGACACTATTAAAATAAGCAAAATTACAAAAGTAAAGTAAAGATGTCATGCTATATCATGACGAAGTTGGTGGTAGTGTTTCTTTCAAAGATTTCGAAGAAGCTATGAGTAAAGAAGAAGATAGACTTAGCGAGGTCAAAATTAATTGTAGATATCTCAACTAGATTTACATATATCATCTCTACAAAAATTAATTGGACCAGATAGCTCTCATGTTATCTTTCCCCTCTTCCAACCAAAAAATTTATAGGTTTCCACTTTTCCTTATCATTTTCTCTCTTATTCAGACACTATTTTTGACGTAGAAGTAGTCAAAATTCATTAGCTCTGCGAGAGGAATCCAAATTAATCATTTATTTTACCAAATTCTTTTTTTTTTGGGGGGGGGGGGGGGGCGCCGACCCCCCTTAGATACACCCCTGCATCTGATTGTGATACGAATAAAATAGGCTATGCTCTGTGTAACACCACAAAAACTGGAAAACAGAACTTAAAGGTTGTTATCGCCGGACGAAAGTGGGTATCGCTGGCGATAACACTCAACGTACTCGACGCATTCAACGAATCGTCGAGTAAGCTATCAGAGTGGTGACAGTGGGTATCGTTTGGCGACATCGCCACGTGGAGTTTGGACACGTGTCGGATGGCCGAAAAGTGGCCGAAGAGCGGTGTTGATTGGGGTCAAAGCGGCTACTGACGATATTGACCATGCGATAACGGATATCGCCCGGCAATAGCGATAAGTTTGACTTGCCACCTTAAATTGTGGCCCTTCATTCCTACTAAAGACAGGATCCTGTGGCTGGGATAAATCCCGAGTTCACATAAGCAGATGAGTGGAGAAAAGAGAAGTCATTTCTCTTCTCTCACACTTTCTCCTCCATTTCATCAAGTTCTTAGAAGAAAGAGCTAAGGAAGAAGAAGACTGAAGCTTTGCAAGGTTAGTGATGGAGATCCCGTGGTCGAAATCAAGAACAGAAGCAAGATCCGTGAATAGGAAAGCGAGGCGCTCCTTTCCAGTTGGATAGAAAGCTTTCTCAACCTTCTGAACTGAATGTGTGCTAAGTAGCTAAATATTACTCTGAAACAAACTATGAGGGTAACGATCTTCCTTCTTTGACAAGTGAAGTCCTCCTTTTGCATATGCATGGAATCCCCCACCAAAAGATGGAAAAGGTAAGAGAATTCTGATGGGTTGATACGTGATATCCCCAGGTAGTTTTGCATATAGAATCCAGAAATCGCAGTACGGAATAGACATGATGTGTGAAGCCCATCCAGACTTGTTGGTATAGATTGATGATGTTTTAATTTGCATGTCGAAGAAGACTCTGAGTATAAACGAGTAGTTCATGGAGTCTGAGGGGTTGTGACTGTGAAATAAATAGCAGGAAGTACTGGGGATGCGCTCCAGGAAAATACCGAGAAAATATCATGGTTTTTGGATAACTGTGGATATCGTCGTGCGACAGTAAGTATCATTGGCGATAGCTCTTAATGAGCTATATTTTGTGAAAGCCCAGTTTTTCTGGCACTGTAGGATGCTGCAAGTTTTTCTAGACAGATGTTCCAGTTCTGGTTGAGTATGGGTACAGAAAGAGAAGTTCTGTTGTTAATGCCAGACGATAGTGGCTATCACTGGTGATAGCTCCCAAATAGGATGTCTCTCGGAGACTGTATGGCTAGTATGTGAACTATAGCCTGAGTGTTCAACCCTGATGGCCATGAGAGTCATCTATTAAAATGTAACGCAGTTATGTTTAACTCCTAGGGAATGGTGATGTGACCCGCATTTGTCCATTTAGCCATGGAAGCTCGGCTTTTGGCTATGGCATGACGATTTGAGCTACGAAAAAAGGCTGAATTGTACTCGCCCTAAGTTATGGTGTTATAGACCGTTGGAATAAGGGAGGAGAGTTTTGGCTATATGCTAGACAAGAAATTCTCAAAGTTGACTGTTATGTCTCGGACCTCTGAATGGTGGTGGGACCCTGGCTATCCGGTACACCGATAATTTGCCATGAGTGCACAGAAGGTTTGGCAATTGATGCAGACGTTTGCCATATATTTAATGGTGCTTGAGTTGCACTTTCTTGTGATATATATGTATATGCTGTATATGAATGCTATGTCTGAAGTGAAGGAATACCGTTGTCCTGGGAATGTGGTAGGGTCATTATAAATTGGTCAGCTAAAGCTGACTGTTGTCTTATTTGCCACCATCTGGTGGAATGTCCCTATACAGGTGTCGGAGAGTCGAGCGAGAAATAGCGGGTTGCAACCCTGTGATGCTATGCCGACCCTCGAAGGCCAAGCGAAGAGCTTTTAGTATTTTTTATGTGTGGTCGGCTTGCGCGCCGATGTTTGTAAACCTCTCTTTTGGGGAAAAACATTTGTAAGGCCTTAAGGCCGTAACTTTTGTGTATTTTGTAAACATTTCTGATATGTATAATAGTGCACATTCACATGTTTGGGTTCGGGTAACCATGAAGCTTCAGATAGAATGCTATGAGTTTGGATTCGTTTGGTCTTATGATATTCAACCTACAACCCCGTTGACTGTCTGTGAAATATGGCGTGGGGCCCTGACCGCACCCTCTATTATATTTCATGTGACATATCAAGGTGTTACAATTTGGTATCAGCTTGTCTCGGTCTTCCTTCTGCGAATTCGTTATCGAATTTTTTTGAGGGGTGGAGAACACGTATATATGCTTACTGTTATAACAAAATGAACTCGAGAATGTCCACTTATGAATGAAAATACACATGTGTGAGGAACCAGTATGTTCCTATTAGTTGTGGTGTTCCTTGTATGTGGTCGCTAAATTATGTATTTTACATTTTTAGGTAACTCGAAGTGGTGTGGGGCAGTCTGAACCACAACGTTCTGTGGAAAGTGCAGCACCAGCTGATGTGCCCACACCTCCCCCTTCTACGGAAACGATATGCTTAAGTGCTGAGATAATATTTGCTATGATAAATGCACAGTCGAATGGACAGGAGCGGCATGTAATGGTACCAGTACAGGTTGGTGTAGCCGAGCCTATAGATGTTAGGCAGGTGCCTGCTGAGGCTTTGGTTGATAGGCGAGCGACTGGAAGGCAACTAAAGCACTTCATGAGTTTTAATCCTCCTATGCTCACGGGTGCAGGATCCCCAACGTAGGCAGAGGACTGTCTTTCGCGTGTCAAGAGAGTGTTAACGGCGATTGAAATAGAGGAGGGGCAGAAGGTAACCTTGGCCACTTTTCTGTTAGAAGGAGAGGCTAGACTTTGGTGGGATGAGCTGGAGTTACGCCACCTTGTGGGCAGACGACTATCTGAGATCTCAATGGAGGAGTTTTCAAGATTATTCTTGGCAAAGCATCTGCCTTCGACACAGTGGCTTCCATGGAAAATGAGTTCCAGCGTTTGACTCAGGGTGAGGGTAGTGTGGATAACTACCTGCATGCGTTTACCAGATTGAGATGATATGTGGGGTATACTTTTGCTGACAAAGAGCGCAAGACTAATAGGTTCTACGAGGGACTGCGAGATGAGCTGAGGTTACTACTCTCGTGTTCGATGAACCATGGGTTTGAAATATTGGTGGATATGGCTCGTTCATTGGAGAAGGACATGAAGATGGTACATGACAGGAGGGACTTGGCTGTGATAAAGCCCGAGTTCAAAGTGCCGACTTCATTAAAATCGCATTTTCGGAGGTGGAAGAAGATGTTAAATTTTCTCAACGTGGTCAGCAAGATAGCCCAAACGCCAAATTAATATCTTCGGAACTACCCAGTTCGCACGCTGAACCTGCGGAAACCCAAGGACTAGAGGTTGCACCCAACAAAACAATGGAAGCACAAGAAGGTCTTATTATGCATTCACTTCTTTACAGTCCGAGGCATACATATCGAGACATGATTTCGCTAGTATTACAGCTGAAAACAGAAAGAAACCAAAAACAAGCCGGGCGGACAGCACTCTAGTCCGCCGAGACCGCGAGCTCGCCCAAGCTATGCTGCAATCCGCCGAATACCACGGAGTCCACCGAGACCGCGAGGCCGCGCGGACACACCGTTATTCGCCTCCTGCTGAACCCGAACTGAGAAACTCCCCTACCCGCCTGAATCCGGCGGACAGGTTATTGAAGCTGGCAAAGTTGAAACAGAACTGACAAGCCGCAGAGCGACCTCCTGCTGCGTCCGCAGAGACCGCACACTTCCAAGCACTGACCGAAGTCACAGCCAAACTCCTGGCTCCTTGAAGTTATCCGCGCGACCTGCACACAGCAAACCGTCAGCCTGAAACAATCCGCGCGGACTGGCAAACACAGACCGCAGCACTTCGCACACCCCAACTTACTGTTCACTCAAGTTACTTAGATTCGTTACTGTAGATGTGCCAGGGGGGTCCTATTTATAGGCAAGGTGAGGAGTGTGGTCACCGCCCAAGAGATAGCGACACCACCCTCAGTCCGCGCGAATACAACCACCGTCCGCCGAGTTCGCATGGACTTAGCCGGACACCAAGGGAAACCGCCAGGAGCAAGGCAACCATTGACGAACCCTCTCCAGTCCGCCTAAGCTAAGCGGACAAGGCACCAGCCCGCAAAGCTCCAACTGCTGCAGGACAGCACCCTCTTCAATGGCTGTCCGCACCAACCCGAGGCAGTCCGCAAGACTCACACCTCAATCCGCCACAAGTCCACGACCAAAGGCAAACAGCAACAGTCCGCCCGGTCACAGCGGACTTGGCGGATACGGCGGACACCATGAACTTGGCACAATGTGTGACCAAGTCCAAAACCATCAAGGGCCAGTGCGAGCATGGCGGACACAAAGTCCCGTCCGCCAAACACCCTAGCACAGACCGCAACCAGTCCGCGAGCTCCTCGCACTTGTCCAACACAGCAGCTTCCTCCCGGACTCCAAACACCAGTCCGCCAACCGGTCTCCACAGCAAGACCTGCTGTAACACCAGAACTTGACAAGGCCTCAGCCAAGCTCTAAGCTCAGTCCGCAACAGCCAATACCGCGGACACACCAGTCCGCAAGGCTTCCCGCGAACTCGAACCAACCCGCCAACAGCGCAAGCTTGCACCCGCAACCACTGAGCAATGCACCAGTCCGCAAGCCTCTCTATCCGCAGATACCAGGCCGCACCAAACCGCAGACTCCACGCAACAACCTGCTCAGAACACAGCCGGCTTCCACCAGACTTTACACCAGGCCGCAAACCTCAGTCCGCCCAGTCCGCCAAAGCTGTCCGCCATAGGCCGCGCGGCCTGTCCCGTCACCCACTTCCACTTCACAAATTTAAACACTCCCCCTTAAAGTGAGAAGTGGTGACCAAGCCCAGCAAGCTGCGCAAGCGTTCAAAGGGCCCCTTCGACAGCGGCTTCGTGAAGATGTCAGCAAGATTATCTTCACTCCGAACATGCCCGACCAGCAGAGACCCCTCCAACACCTTCTCCCTGATGAAGTGGTGATCAATCTCTATATGCTTGGTCCTGGCGTGACACACTGGATTGTTTACCAGTTTGAGAGCACTCTCATTGTCACCCCATAGTAAAGTAGGCCCTTGCACTTCTTCATGAACATCCTCTATAAGCCTCCTCAACCAAACGGCTTCCCGAGCAGCCAAGGCCGAAGCCTTATACTCCGCCTCCGTGGTTGAAACCGACACCGAGTCCTGCTTCTTGCTACACCACGAGATGCTAGCTGAACCGCAAGTGAACACATAACCTGAAGTAGACCTTCGATCATCCGAATCACCGCCATAGTCAGCATCCGTGTACCCGAGCAATGCAACCTCTGCGTCCCTTCTATAGAGGAGTCCCATATCAGAAGAAGCCTTGACATACTTCAGAATTCCCTTTGCCGCCACTAGATGAGATTGCCTTGGTTCAGACATATACCGACTTACTCGGCCAACAGCATAAGCTATATCCGGCCTTGTAATCGTCAAATAAATCAAGCTCCCAACAAGAGCCCTGAACACCAAGGGATCATGAAGAACCCTTCCCTCATCCCGTCGAAGCTTCAGCCCAGATTCCAGTGGAGTAGAGCACTTCTTCCCTTCGCCCATGTCAAACCGCTTCACAATGCGATCAGTATATCCTTTCTGGCTAATGAGAACCCCGCACTCCTTCCTCTCCACTTCCAGACCAAGAAAGTGATGCAACTCTCCCAAGTCTTTCATCTCGAAGCGTATAGCAAGCTCTGCCCTGAGCCTTGCTACTTCCTCCTCCGAGTTCCCTGTGATGATCATGTCATCCACATACAGCAGGACCAAGACTCTTAGCTCTCCCTTCTTCTTGACGAACAAGCTTGAATCCGAGTTAGAAGCCAGGTAACCACAGAATTGCAAGTACTCTGCAATCTTCCCATACCACGCTCTAGGAGCTTGCTTCAACCCATAGAGAGCCTTCCTGAGTTTGCAGACATAGTCCGGATGCTTCTCAGAGACAAAACCAAGCGGCTGATCCATGAAGATGTCCTTGTCAATCTCTCCGTAAAGAAAGGCATTCTTCACATCGAGTTGCCACAACCTCCATCTCTTGCTAGCAGCCAAGGCGATCACCACTCTTACAGATGTCATCTTCGCAACTGGACTGAATGTCTCCTCATAGTCTTCTCCATACTGCTGTGAGAATCCTCTAGCGACCAGGCGAGCCTTGAACCGATCAATGCTCCCATCAGCCTTCTTCTTCAACTTATACACCCACTTGCAAGTAACCGGAGTAACGCCATCAACCTTGGGCACAAGATCCCAGGTTTCATTCTTCTTCAGAGCATCAATCTCTTCCTTCATGGCATCATCCCACTCCTTCACTCCAGTGGCCTCGTTGAAGTTTGCAGGCTCTCGCTCATCCAGAGGACCTGCAAAGAAGCAGGAGACAAAGCTCACTGCATTCCCATCACAGTACCGAGCCGGTGGCTTAACCACCCTCTTCGATCTCCGAAGACACGGCTCCTTGCTCACGGCTTCCGTTGCTTCTTCAGGCTCCACTCCTACCTGGGGCAAGCATTGAGCAGTGCTCCCCCTGCTTCCTGAGCCAGAAGGCTCAGCCTCGGAGTTCGAAGCAACAGGAGCTGCTGGTGAAACAGCAAGCTCCTCTTCCAAGCCTTCAGCAACCTCCACCGGTGCTTCATCAACCTTGCTACTTCCGGTTAGCTCCACCGAGCCACCTCCATATGACGTCAGCTCGTCAAAGACAACGTCTCTTGACACCACGAACTTCTTCGTCACAGGGTCCATGCACTTCCATCCCTTCTTCCGCTCATCATAGCCAACAAAGACAAGTTTCCTTGCCTTCGCATCCAGCTTTGTCCGTGAGACATCCGGGACATGCACGTAGCAAGTTGAACCGAACACCCGAAGGTGTCCAACACTCGGCTTCTCCTTCAGCAACAGCTCAACAGGAGTCTTCATGTTGATAGGGCTGAGTGGCATCCGGTTGATAACATAAGCAGCACAAGACATTCCCTCCGCCCAAAAGGACCTTGGGATATCTTTCGCATGAAGCCAGCATTTGCAGGTTTCCGTCAAATGACGGATCTTCCGCTCCGCTACCCCATTTTGTTGTGGAGTGTGGGCGCAAGTAAGCTCCTGTTGGATCCCGTGCTTCCTGCAGAAGTTAGAAAACTCGGAAGAGACAAACTCTCCTCCGTTATCAGTTCTAAACTTCTTAATCCGCAAGCCAAGCCGGCCTTCTACCAACTCCTTAAACTCCACGAACAAATGGAAGGCTTCCGACTTCTACTTTAAGAAGTACACCCAAGTATACCTTGAGTAATCATCAACCAAGACAAGCATGTATCTGCTTCCACCAAGGCTGGCAGTAACCGTCGGTCCCATCAGGTCGCCATGAATACACTGCAGTGGCTTCTTGCTCCTTGTTTGTGATTTATCAAACGGAAGGCGATGTGCCTTACCGTGCTGACAGCCCGCACAAACATGCCCATCACCAAAGGAGGACAACTTTGGCAACCCCCTCACCAGACTTCTACTCGCCATTGCCTTTAGCTTGTCCATGCCAACATGCCCCAGCCTCTCATGCCAGATAGCCGCACTATCATTGGCCCTCATCCTATCAACATAGGCACTGGTGGAAAGAACAAACAAGTTCTTCACCCTCCTCCCAACATGAGCAACATCAGCCTTTACCGCTGATACGTTGCGAAGGAACCTCACGTCTGTTGGCCCAAACAGAACGTGATACCCAGCGTCCACCGCATTGGTCACCGAGAAGAGGTTCTTCTTCATGCCCGGCACGTGATACACACTCCTTAACGTGAGTGGCCCCTGATCACTACCCAAAGACACAACCCCCTCCTTCTCTACTGCATAAACAGTATTATCAGCAGTGATAATAGCTTCATTACCTGAGTAAGCCTGCATGGAGGTGAACTTCGACTTGTCTCCGGTGAGGTGATGACCACACCCGGAGTCGACGATCCACTCGCTGTTGAAGTCCTCAGCAGATAAGGCCCGGACACAAGTGCCCGTCATGAAAGCTCCTCCCCATTCTGCTTCTTCACTTCGCGAGCAAGCTTCCTCCTTTCCCGCAGCATGCCCAGGCTGCAGTTTGACCTTGCAGTCCCGCTTGAAGTGCCCACGCTGATGACACCGGTAGCACTTCATATTCTTCTTCCAGTCCTTAGGAGCATTGCTCCTCTCCGGCGGATATGAAGTTGAAGTCTCCTTCTCAACAGCGGCCTGCACCTTCTTCTTCTTCCCTTCCCATCCCTTCTTCTTGCCTGAGAAGAGAGCCTCGCTGCCATCCTGATTCAGATTCACTCCAGCCATCTGCCTTGCTAAGCTCTCCTGCGAGGCAAGCAGATTCTCCAGCTCCAGCAATGACGGCTGAGTAGCCCACCCTTGAACAGATGTAACAAAGGCCACATACTCCTTCCGCAAGCCGCGGACAATGTGCCTTTTCATCTTTACCTCAGAGATAGGCTCATCAGGATCCAGTGCCGACAGCTCAGCATACAGGCTCTTCATCTTTAAGAAGTACTTGGAGATGGAAAGGTCTCCCTGAGTTGCCCTGGCCAACTCATTCTCCAGGAACTGAAGCCGCGCCACATTCTTCCTATTGAACAACTCATCAATGGTTGTCCAAATATCAGCAGCCGACTCACATCCAATGATGTGATCAAACAGTTCCGGAGACACAGCTCTCTTCAGAACGAACTCCGCCTTAGCATTTGTTCTTCTCCAGAGCCTCACCTGCTCAGCAGTACCGAAAGCAGCAGTGACTTCCTGTCTGTCGTCTCCACCAACGACATCCCACAGCTCCTCGCCAAGAAGATAACTCTTCATGCACGACTTCCACTTCTTAAAGTTAGTCGGCGTTAAGAGTTCAATGCCCAGAACTCTTGCTAAGCTCCCTTCCATTGCAACACCTGTTGGTAACCTACAGCAGCACCGAGCAACAACACAGGTTGATCACCACTCAATCACAGAGTAACAACACTGGCTGACTTCCGCTCACGCAACTGAACCTCCGCAACCTCAGAAACCTCGCTTTGATACCATGTTAAATTTTCTCAACGTGGTCAGCAAGATAGCCCAAACGCCAAATTAATATCTTCGGAACTACCCAGTTCGCACGCTGAACCTGCGGAAACCCAAGGACTAGAGGTTGCACCCAACAAAACAATGGAAGCACAAGAAGGTCTTATTATGCATTCACTTCTTTACAGTCCGAGGCATACATATCGAGACATGATTTCGCTAGTATTACAGCTGAAAACAGAAAGAAACCAAAAACAAGCCGGGCGGACAGCACTCCAGTCCGCCGAGACCGCGAGCTCGCCCAAGCTATGCTGCAATCCGCCGAATACCACGGAGTCCGCCGAGACCGCGAGGCCGCGCGGACACACCGTTATTCGCCTCCTGCTGAACCCGAACTGAGAAACTCCCCTACCCGCCTTAATCCGGCGGACAGGTTATTGAAGCTGGCAAAGTTGAAACAGAACTGACAAGCCGCAGAGCGACCTCCTGCTGCGTCCGCAGAGACCGCACACTTCCAAGCACTGACCGAAGTCACAGCCAAACTCCTGGCTCCTTGAAGTTATCCGCGCGACCTACACACAGCAAACCGTCAGCCTGAAACAATCCGCGCGGACTGGCAAACACAGACCGCAGCACTTCGCACACCCCAACTTACTGTTCACTCAAGTTACTTAGATTCGTTACTGTAGATGTGCCAGGGGGGTCCTATTTATAGGCAAGGTGAGGAGTGTGGTCACCGCCCAAGAGATAGCGACACCACCCTCAGTCCGCGCGAATACAACCACCGTCCGCCGAGTCCGCATGGACTTAGCCGGACACCAAGGGAAACCGCCAGGAGCAAGGCAACCATTGACGAACCCTCTCCAGTCCGCCTAAGCTAAGCGGACAAGGCACCAGCCCGCAAAGCTCCAACTGCTGCAGGACAGCACCCTCTTCAATGGCTGTCCGCACCAACCCGAGGCAGTCCGCAAGACTCACACCTCAATCCGCCACAAGTCCACGACCAAAGGCAAACAGCAACAGTCCGCCCGGTCACAACGGACTTGGCGGATACGGCGGACACCATGAACTTGGCACAATGTGTGACCAAGTCCAAAACCATCAAGGGCCAGTGCGAGCATGGCGGACACAAAGTCTCGTCCGCCAAACACCCTAGCACAGACCGCAACCAGTCCGCGAGCTCCTCGCACTTGTCCAACACAGCAGCTTCCTCCCGGACTCCAAACACCAGTCCGCCAACCGGTCTCCACAGCAAGACCTGCTGTAACACCAGAACTTGACAAGGCCTCAGCCAAGCTCTAAGCTCAGTCCGCAACAGCCAATACCGCGGACACACCAGTCCGCAAGGCTTCCCGCGAACTCGAACCAACCCGCCAACAGCGCAAGCTTGCACCCGCAACCACTGAGCAATGCACCAGTCCGCAAGCCTCTCTATCCGCAGATACCAGGCCGCACCAAACCGCGGACTCCATGCAACAACCTGCTCAGAACACTGCCGGCTTCCACCAGACTTTACACCAGGCCGCAAACCTCAGTCCGCCCAGTCCGCCAGTCCGCCAAAGCGGTCCGCCACAGGCCGCGCGGCCTGTCCCGTCACCCACTTCCACTTCACAAATTTCAACAGAAGAAGTCCAGGTCTTATGGATAAGCTCCATCTATGGTTACTTCTGGAGCAACGTCAGGGCGAGGTCCGCTTACATATTACACTTGTGGCAAGCTAGGGCATTTTGGCCGTGATTGTACTAGTGGCCTTCCAAAGAAGGATAAAAGGTAAGAGCATCTTACGCTGAGAAGGGAAAGGCGGTGGAGTCCACTTCATCTCAATATGCTCTAGCTCAGCCAAGGTTTTACAATCTTGGCCAACAGGAGGCCATCAAACAGGCTGATGTTGTCACAGGTATGAGTAGTATATAGTTTTCATGCTTTATATACTTTATACCTTGTGAATAGCTTGTGTATAACTTGATGAATGTAGGCTTGTCCTTATTCAGGACTATCCAGCAAGAGCATTGCTTGATACAAATGCATCTCATTCGTTTCTATCTAGGGACTTCGTATCGCGGATCGGAGTGCCTACTCTTGTGTCGACATATAGATTGAAGGTGTTGTTACCTAACAGATGCGTAATGCATGCGGATAGGTCTTGCTGTGTTGAGGTGCAGATATGAGGTCAGGATTTCGGGCCGGAAGCATCTGCGCTATCGATATCTAAGTTCGATGTAATCTTTGGCATGAACTGGATCTCGGAGGAGAATGCCTGTATAGATTGCAACTCTAAGGAAGTCACACTGGGATAGAACACTAACGCGAGACTAAATTCACTGGTATGCGAGGATCGAGCAAGATATTGATGTCTGCTCTCCAAGTAGTCAAGGCTGTTTGAAAGGGCGCAAAGTTATTCTTTACGCTGTTGGAGGCTATTGAGACGAGGTCCAGTTTGAGTGACGTTCCTATTGTATCGGACTATGCAGATGTTTTCCTAATGATCTCCCAAGGTTACCGCCCCAACAAGAGATTGACTTTGCTATTAAGTTGGTGTCAAGTGCGAAACTTGTGGCACGCTCACCGTACTGAGTAGCACCAAAAGAAATGGTGGAACTGAAAGTTCAATTGCAAGAGTTGCTATAGCAAGTCTATATACTTCCAAATATGTCACTTTGAAGTGCATCGGTCCTCTTTGTGAAGAAGAAGGACGGAAGCTTGTGTCTATGCATTGATTATCGAGAATTGAATAAGATGTTGGAGAAAAACAAGTATCTGTTTCCACGGATTGATGACTTATTTGATCAACTGGTGGGTTCAACTGTCTATTCAAAGCTAGATTTAAAGTCTGGCTATTACTAGTTACGGATTAGAGAATGTGGCATTCACAAGACAGCATTCGGTACACACTATGGTCACTATGAGTTCACTATAATGCTATTTGGGCTAACAAACATGCCATCAGTATTCATGGACTTGATGCACCAAACTTTTTGGGAGTACATAGATCAGTTTGTGATCGTCTTTATTGACGACATACTGGTATACTCTCAATCAGAAGAAGATCATGCAAATCACTTGAGGATGGTTTTGCATACCCTGAGAAGAAATAAACTCTACGCCAAGTTCTCAAAGTGCTAGTTTTGGCTGTCGTCAGTGTCTTTTCTGGGCCATATGATTAGTGGTGAGGGTATTGCGGTGGATCCGGTGAAGATAGTTGTGATATGAGAATGGCTTGTGTTGGATACGGTAGCGGAAGTCAGGAGTTTCCTTGGACTTGCTGACTATTACAGACGCTTCGTGAAGAACTTTTCGCGGATAGCCTCGACTCTCACTACACTGACAAGGAAAGATCAGAACTTCGTTTGGATGCTTGAGTGCGTACGGGCTTTTGAGGAGTTAAAGAGTCGTTTGACCATGACGCCTATCTTGAGTTCGCCATGTGGTACGAATGACTATGAAATTTATAGTGATGCTTTAGGGAGCGGCTTAGGTTACCTTCTTCTATAATTCGAAAATGTTATAGCTTATGGATCACGCTAGTTAAAAGTACATGAGCAAAATTATCTAGTCCACGACTTGGAGTTGGCAGCTGTGATTTTTGCACTTAAGCTATTGCGTCACTACTGGTATGGTGTGAAAGTTGATACCTTCACTGACCATAAGAGCCTTAAGTACTTAATAGATCAGAAGGATCTGAATATGCGACAATAGAGATGAATAGAGTTCCTCAGGGACTACACTTTTTAGATACATTACACTCCCGGAAAGAGAAATGTGGTTGCAGATGCCTTGAGTCATAGGACTGCAGTACGAGCAAGTTGGCTACAGATGCATGATGAGCATCTGATCCAGGAGTTGGAGGCTTTAGACATTTCTTGTGTTGACAAGAATACCACTGCAAATGCGTGATTGAACTAGACGAAGGTGGAATATGATCTCGCGAACAAAGTTCGACGAGCAATGAAACTCGATGAGAGTATGAAGCACTATGCAACGAATGGGTCAAATTCCCAATTCTACTTGGATGACGGTTTTTTGAGAAAGGATGGTCATTTGTGCATCCCAAATGTGGGTAAAATACGAGAGGAGTTGATGTATGAATCACACTTTACCAAATACTCAATCCACCCAGGGGGCACAAAGATGCACAAGGACATAAAAAAAGATGTTCTAGTGGCTTGATTTGAAGAAAGACAAAGCTCTTTACGTGGCAAACTGCCAAACGTGTGCCTTGGTAAAAGCTGAATGTCAGAAGCCTAAGATTTCCTTAAGTCGTTACCAATTCCGGTGTGTAAGTTCGATGATATCTCTATGGATTTCATGCATGGGTTGTCGAGATCACAGAGCGGGAACGATGTAGTGTGAGTGATCGTTGACCGATTGACAAAGGTATCACACTTCATACCGAACAAGAAGGACGATTCAGTGGAAATATTGGCTAAGTTATATGTTGACAACATAGTAAGGTTGCACGGTGTGCCCCGTAGCATCGTCAGCTACAGTGATGTTCGCTTTACTTCGAATGATTGGAGACTAATCCATAAGTTATTGGGTACTTAACTGAAGTTCAGTACGGCCTTTCATCCGCATACGGATGGTCAGACCGAGAGGACCAATAAGACAATGTAAGATATGCTTCGTATGTGTGTCTTGGATTTCGGGAAGAGGTGGGAGGACCATCTCTATATAATTGATTTCGCCCATAATAATAGCTATCAAGCTACCATTTAGATGACGCCCTTCAAAGCTTTATACGGCAGGAAGTGATGTACTCCTTTAGCTTGGGCGGAAACAGGCGAATCAAAGTTGTATAAGCGTAAAGAAGTCGAAGATGCAAATTCGACTATAAGCATTATACGAGAGCGGTTATTGGTGGCCTAAGATAGGCAAGTTAGTACTACAACGCCAAGCACCGAAATGTGGAGTTTGTAGTTGGCGATTGGGTATATCTGAAGATAAAGCCATTCAAAGGCGTGTCCAGGATTCGGCGCTTGAAAAAGTTGAGTCTGACGTATCTTGATCCGTTTGAAGTGGTTGAGTAGATTGGAGAAGCTGCTTATTGATTAGCTCTTTTGACGGAGCTAAGTGGTTTGCATGAATTGTTTCACATATCGGTGTTGCGGAAAGCTTTACAAGAGCCGACATAAGTGGTGGCTGATGATAAGGTACCAGTCGATGGTGGGCTGACGACGAAGGTTAGACCCATTCAGATCGAGGATACAGAGGTCAGACAGCTACGAAACAAGGTAATCAGGATAGTCAAAATCCGTTAGGACAATTGTGGCCATGAAGAACTGACATGAGAGCGTGATCAAATCATACGAGATGAATTTCCCGAGTTATTTTCTAAAATAAAATTGTAATAGTTTTGTACTGTTTTTCCTTCAAATGAATAAAATTTCGGGATGAAATTTCTGTAAGGAGGGGAGGTTTGTTACACCCCAAAATCTAGAAAATAGAAATTAAAGGTGGCTATCGCCTAACGACAGTGGGTATCGCTGGCGATATCACTCAACACACTCAACGCACTCAACGCACTCGATGCACTCAACGTACTTGATACATTCAATGAATCGTCAAGTAAGCTATCAGAGTGGCTATAGTGGGTATTGCGTGGCGATATCGCCACGTGGCGTTTAGACACGTGTCAAATGACCGGAAAGCGGCCGAAGAGCGGTGTTGACTGAGGTCAAAGAGGCTTCCAACGATATCGCCCAGGCGATAGCGGATATCGCCCGACGGTAGCGATAAGTTTGACTTGTCAGCTTAAATCGTGGCCCTTCATTCCTATTGAAGAGACGATCATGTGGCTGGGATAAATCTCGAGGTCATTTAAGCAGAGGAGTGGAGAAAAGAGAAGTCATTTCTCTTCTCTCACTCTCTCTCCTACTTTTCATCAAGTTCTTAAAAGAAAGAGCTAAGGAAGAAGAAGGCTGAAGGCTGAAGCTTTGCAAGCTTAGTGAAGGAGATCCCATGGTTGGAATCAAGAACCGAAACAAGATCCGTAAAGATGAAAGCAAGACGCTTCTTTCCAGTCAGATAGAAAGCTTGCTCATGGATCTGAAACGAACTACGAGGGTAACGATCTTCCTTCTTTGGCAAGTGAAGTCCTCCTTTTGCATATGCATGGAATCCCCCACCAAAAGATGGAAAAGCCAAGGGAATTCTATTGGATTGATACGTGATATTCCCATATAGTTTTGCATATAGAATCCGAAAATCGCAGTATAGAATAGGCATGCTGTGTGAAGCCCATCCGGACAGGTTAGTCTAGATTGGTGATGTTTTAATTTGCGGCCGGAGAAGACTCCAAGTATAAATGGGTAGTTTATGGAGTCTGTGGGATTGTGCCTGTGAAATTAGTAGCAGGAAGTACTGGGATGCGCTCCATGAAAATACCAAGAAAATACCACGGTTTTTGGATAACTGTGGATATCGCCGGGTGACAGTGAGTATTGCTGGCGATAGCTCTTGATGAGCTATATTTTGTGAAAGCCCAATTTTTCTGGCATTGCAGAATACTGTAGGTTGTTCTGGACAGATGTTCTAGTTCTGGCTGAGTCTGGATACAGAAGAGAAGTTCTGTTGTTAACGCCAGATGATAGCACATATCGCTAGCGATAGATCCCATATAGCATTTTGATTACCAAGTCTTTCTCTCGGAGACCGTGTGGCTAGTATGTGAGTTATAGCCTTGGTGCTCAGCTCTGATGGCTATGAGAGTCATCTATTTAAATATAATGCGGTTATGTTTAACTCCTCGAGAAATGTGATGTGACCCGCGTCTGTCCATTTAGCCATGGAAGCTCGGATTTCGGCAATTGCATGACGATTTGATCAACAGGAAAATGCTGAACTGTACCTGCCCTAAGTCATGGTGTTATAGACCGTTGGCACGAGGGAGGAGAGTTTTGGCTATATGCTAGACAGGAAATGCTCAAAGTTGACGGTTATGTCTCGGTCTTCTGAATGATGGTGGGACCCGGGCTATCCAGTACAGCGATAATGTGCCCTGAGTACACGAAACGTTTGACAGTTGATACAGACTTTTGGGATATATTGAATGGTGCTTGAGTTGCACTTTCTTGTGATATATTTGTATATGTTGTACATGAATGCTATGTCTGCATGGAAGGAATACCGCTGTCCAGGGAATGAGGTAGGGTCGTTATAAATTGGTCAGCTCAAGCTGACCGTTGCCTTGTTTTCCACCATCTGGTGGAATGTCCGTGTGCAGGTGCTGGAGAGCCGAGCGACAAATAGCGGTTTGCATCCCTGTGATGCTATGCCGGCCCTCGAAGGCCAAGCAAAGAGCTTTTAGTGTTTTTCATGTGTGGCCGGCCTGCGCGTCAATGTTTGTAAAACACTCTTTTGGGGGAAAGCATTTGTAAGATCTTAAGGCCGTAACTTTTGTGTATTTTGTAAACATTCCTGATATGTATAATAGTGGACAATCACATGAATTGAGTTCGGGTAACCATGAAGCTTCCGCTAGAATGCTCTGAGTTAGAATTCGTTTGGTCTTATGATATTCAACCTGTAACCCCGTTGACTGTCTGTGGAATATGGCGTGAGGCCCCGGCCGGACCCTCTGTTATATTTCATGTGACAGATGAAGGTGTTACACTCTGAATGCAATTTGACACACGTCTTCATTCTGAGCGTGGTTGACGATTATTGGACCATGCACTTGAGTAGGTTGATTATTGCTTCATGCACTTCCTAGCAGAGTTCTGATCCTCAATATGAATGAATCTTTTCAGTTCATCTAGCTCTATCCGCTCTTTCAGTTTGTTCATTTCAGTTTTGAAAGAATTCCACCAAGGAGGCAGCTTGCTTAGAATTAGACCAACAAAGAGATTATCGGATATGTCGGACTTGTCATCCTTCAGCTTGTTCCGTGTGTATTCCAGTTCAATAAGTGATCCCAAATCTCCTTTGCAATCATATACTCACTATAGGTGTTGACAAATTTGAGTAGCAAAAAGATCTTAGAAAGGCCACGAGAATTTCTCTTGGCAGGCAGCGGTGAGAAGCCTCCTTTCTACGAGCAGCTACAAGAGAAAACAAATGACGGACAATGCCGATATTTCTTCTTGCGAGCGATGACTTCAGGCGAGTGGCCATTTCACTTTTCTTTTCCAATCCACGATGGGCAGCAGTGCAACACTAGGGGAATTGGACGAAAAACTTGAGCTGCAAAAACTCCCTTTTTCTTCCTCTCGATCGGCAACCGCGCAAGAGAACGAGAAAGAGCGGACCATAGAATCAAATACCCTAGCAGTGCGCTCTCTACCTTGTGAATGTTGGGGGCGACTAACATCAGCGTAGAGCCATGCCCTAGGTAGACACGCCACTAACAGGTCACTAATGAATTGGTCGTGACACGTGCGGACATACAAAACAAAATATCGAACGTGAAATGTTCCTGAAAATTGGATTTTAGATAAACCAAAGGGGCGGCTGAAATTAGTGAATAGACGCCTATCAATGGCAGTTGTGGGATGACTAAGAAGAACACCCAACGAGCATTTGGGTGAGGAGGCTACATCCTGAGACTGAACACCAGCGAAAAGCAGGATCGTTTGGCTTCATTTGGCGCGACTTATTTGGTCCGATGAGTTTGGTCAAGAACATTACTATCATAGAATGTATGTTTGACAAGACAAAGGTTACGACTGCTACCAAGAAACTAAACTAGTTTTGAGCATAAAATGCATGTATTTTCTTAGCTGAGGTCGGGCGTTCAGGAACGACGGTTCATGACCACCGCGTTCATGACTCCCACCACTGCGCCAAACGAAGCTCCATCATAGAATGATGTTCGGCATGACAACGGTTATCACCACCACCAAGAAAAAAAACTATTTTTGAATATAAAAATGGATGAAGTTCCTCTCGTTTGGCCGGGCATTCACGAACGACGGTTCATAACCACCATGTTCACAAACCTCGCCACAAAAAGTCCGAACGAATACCCGGCGGCTACAAAAATGAAACAAACGGCAGAGAAACCAAGCATAATATACCTAAGAAAACATACAAAGGGGCATGAAATTTAATTTTCTATTTCCAATTTAAAGATTAACTCAAATTTGAACTTAATTAACTTTATCATGTCTTAATTATGACAAATCAATTACGGAACCTTTCTTTGGAGTGATGAATGGAAACCCCTGCATTTCATCCTTTCTTAAATTTCTTGTCTAATAAGTAATAAGAGATGGGAGAAAGAGAGAAGAGTAATTAGAAGCGCCTTATCTTGCTTCCAAGCCACGGCCCTTCATCTTCTTCCCCAACCCTGCAACTCCAAGCTAACTAGCTACCACATTGTGTGTATAAATATATTATAAAAGCTCAGAGTATATATATAGAGAGAGAACCAAATCATTCACTATGAAGAAATTGATCTTCTCTACCCCTTCCTTCCTTCAAAATTCATGCTTTCTGATAACAATTTTATTAGCTTCATTAACCTCCATAACAACTTCAAAAATCCATGGTGGTTGGCATGGCCAAGGGTCGGATGCAGTGGAGGAGTTTGGGATGGTTGGAAGGAAAGGAAATCAGTTTGTGTTGGGAGGACAGCCCTTCTATTGAATGGGTTCAATACTTACTGGCTCATGATTCTTGCCGTTGATAATTCGACGCGAGGGAAGTTACTGAGACATTCGAGTATGCATCGGCGGTCGGGCTAACCGTTGGCCGAACTTGGGCCTTCAACGACGGAGGGTGGAGGGCGCTGCAGAAATCTCCTTCTCTCTATGACGAAGATGTATTCAAGGTCGTATATCTTCAAACACACACACACACATTAAATTGTGGTCATCCGATTGATATAATTAAAGAGCGGTGTAAGAGTGGAGGTCCAAGTGAATTTTACTAGATTTCTTATACCTACTATGGTATGATGTTCTAGGCCTATATTTTCAGCCCACATCAACCTACGATATGAAATTACGATTTTACCCCTAACTTTATTTAAAAAATGAGACAATATGACCCATGCAATCTTCAATCTTGCAAAAAATGTCAATAGTGAGAATTGAACTCATGATCCCCACTATCATAATGTAATCGACATGTTCGATTCCATTATAAAGCGTAACTTAATCGTTCGTCTTTTTATGAATTTATAAGATTATAAATCTTAAGTATACACACAAACATAGATTAAAGTTCTGTTTGGGGGGACTTATTTTCACCGGTCAAGCCGTTATGACCCTAAAGGGATATTTTTGTGCATGTGTACATAGAGAGATGCAACATGTAATTATGGAAACTAATACATCATTAATAGATAGATTAAATAATAAAAATGGTGAATATTTATGGAAATTAAGGCTTGGCTCATGAAATTATTTTTAATGATTCATTTAGGCACTGGATTTTGTGATAAGTGAGGCAAGGAGGCATAGAATTAGGTTAATACTGTCATTGATAAATAATTGGGATGATTTTGGTGGGAAAGCTCAGTATGTGAAGTGGGGAAATGAAGCTGCAGGATTGAATCTGACTTCTCAGGATGACTTCTTCACTCATCCAACTCTCAAAGGCTACTACAAAGCTCATGTCAAAGTAAGCTTTCTCTTCTTATTTTGATTATGCGTAGTCCGCAAATTATATTTGTAGTTCAAAATTTTATTTGTACTTCAAAAGCTATATTAATTTACATTTCATTATTCTAATGACATTAGAGACACAAAAATACATTAGGAATCTAGCAGTGAGGAAGATAGTACTGAAGCATTTGGAACCTATCTTGGATCTATCGGCATGATTCACGAGCACGACGGGGTTTGGAGTGATTTGAAGAGCAGTAACACTGCTAGCACTAGGACTTGGCGAGCAAAAACTGTGTTAGGAAGATGAATGGTAGCAGTAGGGTTGCTGAAATCGGGAGGAAGATGAACGGCGTGAGCTAGATCCGAGCGGGTCGAACAATGATTGTCGACTAGAATGATGAGGGTGGAGGTCGACGACTGGCTATGGCATTTCCGAAAGGTTCGGCGGCTGGAACCCTAGGGGAGACGCGCGGATGGAGAGGCGGAAATAATCGGGGTGCGATTAAAGTGGATAATAAAACTAAAAAGGAGTTGGATTTCTTTAAACTGAATTGCCAATAGCTAAAATAGGACTACTAATAACAACTCTCTCAATTTATCTTGTTTCTTGTTGCTAAGTATAGCTTTTGGATCAGTCTATTCATTTTAAATTAAATCACGACCACGTCAGTACCCCCATCACAATGATACTCCAGCCGATCGCATCCCGGAGCGGCGAACACAGTAGTCACTCGGGCTATTGAGTGATTTTCTAATACCTCGGGGGTGTGAGCAGCGGGAGTGATGTCATACCAAGAACTCGAATGTTTCATTTTATTTTAGTTTTGTGCTTAAATTTATTTATTTGTTATCAAAATAGGATTTAATTTTTTCATGTTTGATTGGAATACCAAGTAGTCATGGGCAAAAAGCCCGACCAGGCCTGGTCGGGCCCGGGCTTTTTCCCAACCGGACTCGTCCCGGACCCAGTTTGAACCGGGCCGGGCCGGGCTCGGGCTCCTCTCAAAGGGGGAGCACGGGTAGGCCCTTCAGGGCCGTGCCGGGCCGGGCCCGGGCCGGCCTGAATTCAAAAGGCGCAGGCGGGATTAAAATCCCGCCTGGTTAGGCGGGATTAAATCTCGCCTATGATTAGGCGAATCCCGCCTAATCAACTGAATTTTGATTAGGCGGGATTAAAATCCCGCATGGCGGGATTTTTAATCCCGTCAGGCGGGATTTTTCCTTAGCCCGGTTCCGGGCTCAGGCTAGCCAGGCGCCCGGGCTTTGCCCGGCGGGCCGGGCAATCGGCAAAATGGGAGCCCGGTAAGGGCCCCAAGCCCGGCCTTGGTCCGGCCCGGACTTTTCGCTGGTCGGGCCTAGCCGGACTTTTGCGGGCCGGGCCAGGGTGGGCTTTCCGGGCCAGGGCTATTTGCCCACGTCTAGTACCAATTAAAATTGAAGGCTTAAATGAGATAATTAAAATATTTTTAAAGAATAATAATAAATGTATAGATATATAATAGATGTAGATTGCAGAGAACCCTGATTGAAAATATTTTCAGCAATGCCAAACATGTTTATTTCATTTTCATTACTCTCATTGTAATTCTGTACAAAAGCATCGTTGAAAGTTCGGCCAAGTCACTCTGCACCAGTACAGTAAGTTCAAACAACGATCACTCATATGCTAAGAGTGAATATGCGACCCAACAGTCGGACTGCAGTCCGTACACCACATCTTTTCTCCTCTCAAATATAAGAAGTTAATTTGTTGCAAACTCAGTTTGATGTGAGAGGTGGAATAAGTCCCTCCTTATAAAGTAGGTCCGCAGTTCAAGTTTTGGCCTCAACAACCTATTTCATATATTTGTGAGGAGAAAAGATTGCAAGTACGGACTGCAGTCCGACTGTAGGTCGTCTGTTTCTCTATTAGCACATAAGTGATGTCTGTATAGGCTCATAACTTTCGACAAAGATGCACTTTTGTTCAAGTAAAAGGGACTATGGTTATATTTATGCTTAGATATCTGTATTTTATGTATGGGTTGAATAAATCATAGCGATAATTAATTATATTTTGTGTTCAGACCGTTCTAATAGAGTAAATACCTTCACAAACATTACGTACAAGGATGACCAACAATTTTTTTTTGCATGGGAGTTGATGAATGAGGCTCGGTGCCGTGCTGATCCTTCAAGCAACAGTCTACAAGTTAAGAGTTCCTGAATCTATTTGTGTTTCCATTATAATTAAGTTTTATGGTTTGGAAGTCGGCGGGATGTTGCGGAGCGCCGCCGCCGTAAGGCGGGAAAACAAACGCCTCTCCTCCGCGAGCGCCGGCATTGCTCCCACCATTCCTTGCGGAATGGAAAACAGCTCTCTTCCAAGCCGCAGCCCTTCCTTTCCGGTTCCGAACTCTGGCCGCCCCTACCAAATAGAGCCTAAATTGCTTCCCTTCCGCTAGATTTTAAACATTGGAATAAAATTTTTGCAGCTTGGATAGAAGAAATGGCATTCCATGTGAAGACCATCGACCCGAACCACCTTCTCGAGGTTGGACTCGAGGGATTCTATGGCCCTTCGACCCCTGACCGGCAGCAATTCAACCCCAACACCTTCTCCGGCCAAGCTGGCAGGATTTCATCAGGAA